>PVHT020000128.1:718290-861181 GCA_004024745.2 Catagonus wagneri
GGGCCGCACCCGCGGCATATGGAGGTTCCCAGGCTAGGGGTCTAACAGGAGCTGTAGCCGCCGGCCTACGCCACAGCCACAGCAACGCGGGATCCGAGCCGCCTCTGCAACCTACACCACAGCTCACGGCAACGCCGGATCCTTAACCCAGTGAGCCAGTGAGCAAGGCCAGGGATCGAACCCGCAACCTCATGGTTCTTAGTCGGATCTGTTAACCACTGAGCCACGAAGGGAACTCCTAGAACCTTTTCAAAGAAACACGGCAGCGGCTTGGAGTTCCTGTCCTAGCTCAGCAGTAACAAACTCAATGAGGATCATGAAGACATGGGATCGATCCAGCATTGCCGTGAGCTTTGGTGTAAGTCACAGACAAGGCTTGGATCTCACATTGGCTGTGGTGTAGGCCGGCAGCTACAGCTCCAATTCGACCCCTAGCCTGAGAACCTCCATATGCCGTGAGTGCGGTCCTAAAACAACAACAACAACAACAAAACTGCAAGAAGAAAAAATAGCAGTGACTTAATTGTGTAATTTAAGATAATGAAAATAAAATTTCTTGATCAAAAATACTATTGACCAATCAGTATTGGTCACTGTCCTTTGTTCTAGAGTCCCCCACCCACTCTTTGGCAAGGGGGCCAGACCCCTCAAACAGACGTTTCTTTCAGAGCACCTCCGTCTTTGCTCCAATACCATGTAGGCGGTTGCTCTAGTGCTAACAGCCTAGCTTTATGGAATGTCTGCCCAAACTGAACCTCAAGGCAGTAACTTTTAATTCTATTATTCAACAGTTATTTATCAAGCACCCAGCCTGCGCCAGACACATCACTGTTCTCGGACAATTCAAAGACGCAGCTTTCTTGGAACTCACCATCGTGAGTGGTATGGAGCCAGGCCACATCATCTATGTGGAGAGTTAAGAGCTATGGAGAAAACAAGGAAGGATAAATAATCCATCGAGAGATGAGTGGTGCTAGTTTACATGGCAACCTCTCTGAGAAAGTCATTCTAGAGCCAAGGCCTGAAATAAAGAATGAGCCAGTGATGATTTTTGTACACCTATAATTGTAATATAATTCATTAAGTTAAAAAAAAGAAAACGAGCCAGCCAGGCAGACAAGCCTGAGTAAAGCTCTGCAGACGAAGGAAAGAGCAAGGGCCGAGGCCTCTTCTTTTGATAGGTTATCAACTAGGTGACCTCTCCAAGGGCTGCACCGATGCACATCAGCAGCATCCAGGAGGGCCTCTTTCCCTGCATTTTCATGAGCATCTCATTTAGCCACACTTCTTTTATTTTCTATAGAAGACAATGACCATTGCGTTTTCGTCAAGAGCTCTGGCTTGTTGGACTCAAAGGAATGGATGATGAGAAGACAAGACAAGAAAGGAAGGCTGCCTCCACCTGGCGCTCCCTACACCAAGCACTGTGCTCATCACTCATAGGTGTTTCATTCCCCTCACATCAACCATTCAGAGATGCATATGTTCTCCCTTTTTGCATGCCAAAGAGCTGAGGCCTAGAGACTTTGGGTTAGCCCAAGGGCACTCAACCCTCAAGGACATAACTGGAGCTGACCTCCAGTAAGCCTGACGCCAGAGCCGAGACCCTTCCATGACACTGGGCCCCCAGGGATACGCAAGAGGCCTCTAAGCAATGTCACACAAGGGACATGGGGACCAACTCACTCAAAGTGCCTGCCTGAGTGGAGCTGACTGTCCTGGGTAACTTCTTGCATATGCATTTAATTTTCCTCTCACTGGACTTTTTTCAACAATAGAAGCCAGTATGCCCCAATGCACCAGGAATTTATCTACAGCTGAAGTAAGTTACTGTCAGGAAGCTGTGGATATGAATAATTAAGCCCCTATTAAACATGCACACATCTTGTAATAAATCTCAAATTAGAATGTGCCATGATCTTGTTAAAACTGCCAACACATATTCTTAAATAAGGTGGGAATATAATTTGGAGCTTATCGGGTGATTCGACCTTTTTCAAAAAGATGCTCTTTGACTGATCAGAATTTTAATCCAGCTATTACCCGAACTCCCGTCATCTATCGTTCCATTGTGTTGATGCCTATTACAGAAATCAACCAAGTGATTTCTCTTGAGATGCCCTCAAATGGGGTACATTTTAATACATATTGCATTAAACCTCATTATTCGCGATGAGACATTGTCTAAAAGAGTCTCACTCTGAATACACTTCACTCGAATTCTGAAAAATAATCATTCGCATTCATCACGGACTTAAAGATTTCAAAAAGCCCACGTGTTCTGCGAGGGGTGGAACGCTATGGGTAAGGGCACCAGGTCCTGAGCCAGACGGATTCCCTGCCACAGATCCACCGCTTTCCAGCAGTACAGTGGAAACAGGGTGGTTTACCAAACCCGTGCCTCTGCAGTGACGAAGCCGGGACCTTAAGCTGCCGCGCCACAAGAGAACGCCAGAAACAGGGTGGTTTTAAAGATTCTGTGAGTTAATCACCTAACATGCTGCCTGTCCCACAGTAAGTCCTTAGTGAAGCGAAAGGCACAATCATTATTGTCGGGTATACCCCGATAACGTAGACTGATATTAGCCAAAGCATGTAACTAGCAGTTTTTAATAATCTTACTTTTTCTGATATAAAAAAATGTTTATTTTCATAATCTTAACCTCCAGGAATAAATTAAAAAACCTTAACTATAATGTAATCAGGTCCTCAGTATCCCTGCAATGCTGGCAAAAGCCAGCACAACTATATTCATTTTCCTAAGCCATCAGGAAAATTAAGACACCAGTGGTTGAGAAGTTGGTTCTTAACATCCCAGGGGAAGAGGAAGGAAATACAGAGGACGATGCCCAGCCTGCCACGACTCTCTATATGGTACGTCGGGGCTTCCTGACCCGATAGGTCAGTACATTCTTTAAACATAACCCTTAATCTTACAGACAAGCTGTGTAACCTTGGTCACAGCTAAAAACCAGTTTGTGCAAGACAGGGAGTAACAAAAAGACATCATGTCATGTGCAAGACGGGGAGTAACAAAAAGACATCGGTGTCAGAGTTGCCAGTAAGAAAATGAACTAGCGTCATGTGCAAGACGGGGAGTAACAAAAAGACATCGGTGTCAGAGTTGCCAGTAAGAAAATGAACTAGCGTCTCAGAGTAGGTAAGTCCTGCTGCCCACACGACGCCAGCCAGCTTGACGAACGGCTGGCAAGGTCTGTCCAACCGCCTTTTCCAGAGTAAGTCTTCACAACTTGGGAAATAATCCGGATTCTCAAGCTAAAGAAACAGGAGGAAAATGCCTTAGGGAAAAAAAAACAAAAAACAAAAAACGAAGATGCATGTCTCACTCCCGCAGAGATCCTTAAATTCACGCCTTGGAACGAACCGCCCACTGCCCATGCCCACTGGGGGTGCCGTTTCAGGTGAGAAGAACTGCAGCTCGTCATAGCCTCTTTTGCTGCCTGACATCCAACTGATACTCGTTCCTGGGAACTGGGAGACGAACTGTAAAACATGATTGGATTGAGACCGTGACTACGGGCCAGGAACCCAGCTGGAGGCCGACCTTGAGATCCTACATAATCTGTCCATCCTACGCAGCTGGATGGCAAACATGCTGGAGTCCCTGGGTCAGGGACCTCGACCCCTAGGGCGTGTCCCCAACAGGGCCTGTGCCTCCAAGCCCCCCGTTGTCCTCTGCAGAGGAGACAACAGGCCCTGGAACAGTGACAGTTGGCCAAGGCCATCCAAAGGGTGACTTCTTCCCTTGCCAAAGAAATCAATCTTTTCTTGTTTAAATGACCAAAAGAAACGGTCCAGAGAAGAAAAAAAAAAAAAATCTATGTGGTCTGCAAGGAAGAGAACAGCTCGGATACTAGGACCTGAACCCAGGTGCAGGGCAAACAGGCCACAGGGGCGTCCTCGCTGAGAAAGCATTTGACACAGCACCAGGCACACAGCGTTCACTTCCTAAACACTGACGCTAGTCATCACCAACCCCCCCAAATGCAGAGGGCGGCTGTAACGACAGCTCACAGCTCGCCGCAGGCCAAGGCGTCCTGCTAAGTGCTTCCCTCTTGTTTATTGACTCCTTACAGCAACGCCAAGGGGCGGGTGCTATTATTCTTCCATTTTCCAGCTGAGACCCGCTGAGATAACTGAAGCTTCGAGAAGCCAGGAGACCTGACGGAATCCCACAGTTAGTTCATGGCAGGGCTACACCACCAGCCCAAGCCTTCTCATCACCACCCGTAAACCACATCATCTCTGCAGACCATGCGATTTTTTTTTTTTTAAGTATAGTTGCCTTACAGGGTTGTGCCCATTTTTGCTATAGAGCAAAGTCACCCAGCCATCCATGTATATTCTTTTTTTTTTTTTACATTATTTTCCATTATGGTCTATCCCAGGCGACTGAATACAGTTCCTAGAACCTCATCATTTCTCCAATCTTTTTTGGGTGGGTGGGGGGCGCACCCACGGCATATGGAAGTTCCCAGCCTAGGGATCAAATCAGAGCCACAGCTGCCAGCTCACACCATAGCCACAGCAACATGGGATCCAAGCCGTGTTGATCCAAGCCCAACACAGGACCCAACTCACAGTAATGCTGGATCCTTAACCCACTGAATGAGGTCAGGGATCAAACCCTGATACAAGATACAAACCTCCTGGATACTAGTCGGGTTTGTCACTGCTGCGTCACGACAGGAACTCTGTTAGCCATTCTCAATGGAATAGTTTGCATCTACTAACCCTCAACTCCCTGTCCATCCCACTCCCTCCCCCTTGGCAACCACAGGTCTGGTCTAAGTCAGACTACGCGAACAATGGTTGTGCTATTGGAAAATCTTTTGGGAATTGGAAACGATATATGAAGTCCTAAATGACCCCTAAACTGACAGGGGGCTCTTCCCCCACGCCAGACTTTAATCTTACGTGTCAACCTGCCTGGGCCATGGAGCACCCAGACATTCGGCCAGACGTTATTCTGGGTATGTCTGTGAGGTATTTCTGGAAGAAACGACCGTTCAGATCAGTCGACTGAGTAAAGCAGACTGCCCTCCGTCCCTCGTGTGGGTCGGCTTCATCTCACCAACACAAGATCTGAGCAGAACAAAAGGCTGAGTAAGAACAAATTTCTTCTGCCTCATTAAGCTGGGCCGCGGGTCTTTTCTTGCCCCAGGGCTAAATGGAAGAACCGACTCTCCTTGGATGTCCAGCCCGCCAGCTTTTGGACTGGAACTTACACCATCGGTTCTCCTGGTTCTCAGCTTCTGACTCAGACCTGACCTTCAACACTACCGCCCTCCTGGGGCTCCAGCTGGCCACCTGCCAATCTTGGCACTTCTCAGCCTCCACGATTGCACAAGTGGAAGCCTATGTCATTTTTATTCTTTTATTTTATTCCCCTGGCCCTCACACGAGGCTCCGTGGGCATTAAGCTGTCTTCAGGCTGGAGTCCGATCAGCGATTACGGCGTGTGGCCTGGATAGAACTACCTCCGTCCTCCGGGGCCTCTTCTCTGGAGAGCCTTGACCAGCGCGCACACCAAGCACCACCGAAGCCCAACAAAAGCCTTTGTTAAAACAGAAGCTTGCGTACGGGTTGTTTAGTCAGTACGCATCCAGCATCCCAGGTTTTAAAGCTAAACCTTAAATAAATGTCCAGCTTGAAGAAATGCTGCTTTGAGAATAAAAAGAGAAGTGATTTAAGGAAGGCGGTCCAGAGGGGGGCGGGGGCTGCAGGAGAGTGCTGTGCCCTTGAGCCCTTCTCGGTGCCTTCCCACGTCACCCGAGTTTGGCCAGCTCCTCTGACAAAGCCTACCGAACAGCGCACGCCTGAGAAGCCCTCTCTGGGGCTCACCCAGCGTATCACCCGCAGGTCTCCTCGTGTTCCTGACTCTGCAGAAGGGTCTGGACAAGCAGTCGATGGACAAGCCGTGGTGGGGTCCGAACCTTCTTCACGGTGCCTGTCTCTCTCCCTCCCACTGGCGCTCCGAGCAGCATCAGTGGGGATCCATCTGTCATCCGGCTGCGGTCAGACCAGCAGTAACCACACGCCGCATGGAAAGCAGACCCGGGCCCCACCTCTGCCCTGCCAGGCCTCCCCCAGGATGCTGCTTCTGAAAATTAGCTCCTTCATCACAAAGAACTGCCGAAAGCACAGACGTTAAGAGACGCCCTATAGGCCCAATTCTTAATATTTATGCTCCTGCCGTGTCCTGCCTTCTCTCTCTCTCTACCTTTGGCTGCCTGAATCGGAGGTCCCCAGACATGGTGGCCATGGAACTTTTAACTGGAATTCCCAATAGTGGGCCACTTTGATGACAAGGGCTGCGGGCCGACACTGCTCCTAACATTTTTCAGCTCCTTCCACCTGCTTCAACCAAAACACAAACTGACGCTACCTCTGTAGTTAGATTGGGATAAGGCCAGTTGAACTCACTTTCCAAACACATCAGCATCAGATTTTTCAAGCCACCCATCTCTCAGCTCTCAAGACAAGAACCTGCTCTAAATCCATCATCAGCTGCACTGCGAAACATTGCACGGAAAGATGGAAGCGGAAATTTTAAAGTGGATATAAACGCAGGACTGGTACTTGGTTATGTAGCCTGTTGTAGGTTCTTGATAGTAAAAACATCCGTCCATGTAACACTTCAACAAATACACGCTGAGGAACTGCTACTCAGGCCATGGAGACACCGAGTTGGGTGGGGGGTGGGCGCTGAGAGCTCACAGTCCACTCACGGGCTCTGCCAAACCCTTCCATTTGCCAAGCAAGTGTTCTGTGAATCTCTACAGACCCTCGCCCAGCCCAGTATTCATCCTGCTCATTGCAGCTTTCATCTCAGGGAGCCACGTGCCAAGCATCGCTCAGCCATTGGTTCTGGCACCTCGTCCCACGTCCTGAGCACCTGAGTCAGGTACTGCGATAAGCGCTGTACACATTACACCATTTAATCCTCCCGACATCTCTGCAAGGTGGCTCTGAGCACACTAGCTTACAGATGAGGGCCAGAGAGGTTCCATGACTTGTCCGAAGCCATGTCATCGGCAAACGGCAGTGGAGCTAGGAGTCCAACTCCTCATCTGTCTGATGGCCAAGCCCTGGCTTTCCTGGGCAACCCCTATGACCCCTATGACCTCCTCCCTCGGCTGTGAGATCACCCTCACACTGCTTTGTCTCCGAGACTAAGGGAAATGCTGATTCCTCTGACAACAGCCATGTGAGTGGCAGGGCTGGGGCTGCAGGTCCCAGACCAGCTGCTTCCTGTCCCTTGAGTCAGCCTTGTCATCTCTGAGATGAGCCAGTATCCTCAGGGTTCCTTCCAGCCTCCTGAGATGGAGGACGGCCAAGGGGGGGGCCAGCTCACTCCCAGGGCACGCAGTCCCACAGCCAGGCCTTGGTGGGCAGCCACGGAGGGATGAGCTGGCTCCAGGAAAACTGCCCCAGCCACACCCACGTCAGACGTCAAGCCCTGGCTCCCCCGGTTCTCCTCCCCCAGGGCCTCCCCTTGACGGGAGAACTCTCTGGACAAAGTACAAAGTACAAAGCTCACATCCCGCGACCACTGTGTTAAAGGCCACATCCCCCCAGCTGCCAGTGATGCAAGCTCCTGGGCACAGCCTGCAAGCTCCCTCCCCCGGCCTCACCGAGGCCCACGGCCCTGGCTCCTCCTCCAACCT
Source organism: Catagonus wagneri (assembly GCA_004024745.2). NCBI lineage: Eukaryota > Metazoa > Chordata > Mammalia > Artiodactyla > Tayassuidae > Catagonus > Catagonus wagneri. The sequence continues at coordinate 725,982 of PVHT020000128.1, forward strand.
CAGCAGGTGCTCCGGCTCCTGCTCAGCTGTGCCCGCCTCGCTCTTCCCCACTCTCCACGGCACAGTCCCCCGGTCCCGTAGGCCCAGCCTGACATGTCCCCTCCCGTGACAGGCCCCCCAGCTGGGTAGTGGTCATCTCGACCTCTGTCTGGATCCTCACAGCAGATCCCCCAACTAGTCCTTTCTCTACTGAGGCTCCCCCCGCACTGAGGACTCAGCTTTACCTGCCATCCGAGACCCTGGAGAGTGCCCAGCACAAAACCAGCCTCCGTCAAGACTTGCTGCACATCCGAAGGAACGGCATTGCTTACCTCGACCAATCTCGGCAAATGGCCAGCTGAACCCGGGGTCTTCTCAGCTGCTATGGGCCGCTCGGTGGGAGGCGGTGGCGGCACCAAGCAAGACCCGTGCAGGAAAGCAAGCTCCCTGCTCTACAGGAACTAAGCCACACACACGATGCTGTTCCCAAACTGCACAGTGCCATGCTAACAGGAAGCGGTTCTCTTAGCGAGACAAACCTTTAAATCGTGGTCCAAGGCAGAATATACTGAGTGCAAAGGGCACATGAGAAACAAAGGTGAGACAGCGCAAGTGGGAGCAGGCGATGTATCCTAGGGAAATAGGACTTCAGCCAAGGCCTTAAAAGTGACACACATTTGGACACATCAGTAGCTGGCACAGATCCAGTGTGGCCCTAACCCACTGGCATCCTCTCTGGCCTCCCGCTAAGCCCAGGCCCAGGACGCTCTGACAAAGGAAACACAGGGGATCTCAAGGCCTGCGTGAGAAAGTCTTATTTGCAGGCCGAGAGAGTAAGAGAGCCTTCAGAATTCAAGGGCTCAAGCACTGGTACTTGGCAGAGGCGTGTGGTATGCCAGGAGCCCCAGTCCCTGGAAACAAACAAATAGGGACCGTAATCCGGTCAAAGCCAAGAACCTGCTTTCGGGGGGAAAGGCTGGCGCGTGCCTGTTGCATCTATAAATATACAAAGATCTCTGTGAACACCACATGCAAGTGCTTTATTTTCTAAATAGGTGCATCTGTTTGTTGGCAGATGAATCTTGATGGCCTCTACTATTTAATTTTTAAAAAGAAAGCAATCAGGAGTGGGCAAATATATAAACATCACATCCCAAAGCATCACTATTCAAGTGAAGCACAGTGGGTAGTTTCTGTCCTGACTGGGGAGTTTTACAAAGGCCCCGTTAGAGCCCAGCAGAGCCTCATTCTCCAGACGCCTCTGCCAAGGGGCGCTTCCCTTCTCCCCCCCCTCCCCCATCTACGTGGCTCTCACGCCGTGACTTATGCAAAACGGACGCCCTCTTTACAAGTGTACACGGATTCTATAAGACAGACTTGCCTCAAAACAATGTCGATACATAACTCGGACTCAAGAGGATGAAGTGTATGAACAGCCCAACGCCTCTCTCTTCTGCTGAGATCAACACAATAGCTGACTTTTAAAAAGCCTCTCTCTTTGGATGTGACAACAAGGCTCCAGCCAAGAGAAACATCGTTGCCGTTTGTCTGAAGGCAGACAGGCTGTGAACATTCCAGCTAGATTTGAGGAGAGTCCTTTAAGCTCCACATAAGAAAGGAAATGGTTTGAGGGGGTCTCTCCAATGAGCGCAAAGAAAGAGCAAAAAAGCTTCAATTCCAGGTGCATAGGAAGATTTCTGTCTCGGAACCAGGTCCCTGGGCCTCTTGCCCTGTCGCCCCAGGCTCTCTCCAAAGCAGACAATGCTTTTCTGGCCCTTCTGGTTTCACAGATAACCTTCATGGTGAAAATCAATAGCTGTAACACAGTCTTTGGTTCAGAATGAAGCAGTGACCCTGGCCTGGAGACGAGGTCCCCTGGTGAGGCCAGTGGGAGGCTGGCACAGACACGTCATTTTCTCCGCAGCGTCATGTTAACATTTGTAATCACTGCCCTCTTGGCACGTAGGCAAGAATCCAGCCTGATCCTGAAGAAAGACGCCTGTGCCGCCCTGCCTTTCTCTGGAGAGAGAGAAAAATGTGCACAGCACCGCGCTGTCCATGAACCCAAACGCCGCTGTGCACTGCGCTGCTCTCCAGCGCTCCTCCAAAGGGGCCCGCCCTGGTGATGGGGGCGCCACCATCAGGCTCAGGGGAGGCAGCTGGACGCAGAAAACTGCATGTGGTCAGAGTCCCTTTAGTGGCACGTTCCCAAAAGGCACATTTAAAGAGACAGGAAGAGCACGAGTGGAAGTGGGAACTTGGGGGATCGGAGAGGGTGATGGAAATGTTCTCCAGGTGGATTGCGGCTGTGGATGCCCGACTTTAAACCTGTACTGGAAGTTCATGGAATGGTACACTTAAAATGGGCTAAAGTTATTCAATTACACCTCAATAAAACCATCAGAAAGTTCATTCATTGAGTAAAGATAGGGAAAACATGATAAATAAAAAACAACCACAAAACAGAATCCCAGCTACTAAAGCGGATGATAATTAACTAAAAATACGTATTAGGCACATGCAAGGGCATAAGAGAAAGAAAGATTAATTCAAAAAAAGACAGGCACTGCAATGTTCATAGCAGTATTATTTATAATAGCAAAGACATGGAAGCAACCCAAGGGTCCATTAACAGATGAATGGATAAAGAACATGTGGTGTGTATGTGTGTGTGCGTGTATACACGCACACACACACCTCACTCGTGCACACATAATGGACTATACTCTGCCATAAAAGAGAAAGAAATCTCACCATTTGCAACCATGTGGATGGATATAGAAAGTATTACCGCATAGTGAAGCAAGTTAGACAAATTATGTTACTTTATCAAACATACAAAGTATTGTTATCACTTGTATGTGGAATCTAAAAAGCAAAACAAATGTAACAAAACAGAAACAGACTCACAGATATGGAAAACAAACTAGATCAGTGGGGAGAGGGGATGGCAGAGCCGCGAGACAGATGTTCTGGGTTAAGAGATACAATCTACTAGGTATCAAACAAAAAAGCAACAAGAATACACTGTACGGAGCAAGGAAAAACAAACCACTGTTTTTAATAACTTTAAATGGAGTATAATCTATAAAAATATTGAATCACTATGCTATACACCTGAAACTAATATAAATCAACTATATTTCAATGAAAAAATAAAACAAAATGTTTATAGTGATTATTTTCTATATAGTTAGATTATTATAGATCTATTATTAGATTTTCATTTCCTTCTCTATACTTTCTGTATGTTTCAAATTTTGATCATGAACATGTAATACTCTCATAATAAAGAAATGAATTTATTCAATAAAGCATGTATGAAGTCATCAGTCATATATATACAACTGGAAGAGTTCAGACAAATATTTGAGAAGATACCACTTGGGGACCTGTCAGTTAAGTCCATTCTTTCATTTCCTGGCTGTTGCTGAAACTCGGGGGCTGGCAAGAGCTAAGCCCTCTCTCTTCAAGTCAGCACGTCCCTCTCTCCTCAGTGGGTCCACAATGTGTGTGTTCCCAGAAGGGGGTCAGCACAGGGAAAGCAAACATTAATTAAGCCACATATTGCACACGCATTCACCAGCTCCCTGTTAATACACTGGAACAAATTTCAATGTGTTCAATTCAATTAAATAGGGACGAGAGTAGCTGGAATGACATTAGCCAGCCTGAGCCCTGAGGTGCTCATCCCCAAGCCAAAACACAGCCTATTTGTACAAATGCTTTTCTCCCCTGTGAGAAGGACTCTTTCTTTGCTTGGAATGCACAGTGTTACTGTAACAGAGGATTTACTCGTCCCAACGAATGATTTCTTAACCTTCAGAATTAATATCACACACTGGATCTCTAGGTACGTTGCCGATACAGAATTTTCTAAAACAGTAAATTCTTTGTACGATGCTAACACAGGGGCTTCTTCATCACAGGTGTTAAGACTGGGGCCCAGGGTCAGCTGCACCATCCCTGCTGTTGGCGGGTCTGAAGCAGTGTTCTCAACTGGGGCAAACAGCGAGTGTCCCCGACCTGGCCCAGTAACGAACCTTGAGGGTAGAGTCCTCGGCCCGCCGGCACTTTTCCAAGAACCTCACATATCACACCGATGGGCCCCACAGCCTGGTTTGCACGACAGAACCCAACATCCCCTCTCAGATCACAGCTGCTGGGGCTGCAGGCAAAACTCTGACCCAATTCTCCTCTCTCCTGATGTCAGAACCGGGATTTGCCATGCTATTCTCTCCACGGGTCCTTGGAAGTATGATCAAGTGCAGAGCTCTGGGGCAGCCAGGCCCCCACCAATGCACCTGGTAAAGTGGGTAAAGCCAGGCTGGGAAGCCAAGAGGGCGAGGCAGAAAACACAGATGTGAGCGAGTGAGAGTGGCCTTCGGGGCCTCCCCAGGTTTGCTAGGTCCCGCCAACAGTCCTCGAGAGGTCAGCTCTCAGGTTGTACGAACTGCTCCTTTACTGCTCTGACTCACATCCAAAGTAACCTGCGACTGAAAAAATGTATGAAATACATTCCACTCTGAAAATAGGAACTACTTCCCTTGGCTTTCTGCTTGAGGTCATTAACAAAGGGACAGTCAGAGCAAAGAACGGTTTCCTCCCCAGGACTAAAGACAGAGACAACTTCAAGTACAAGTTCCCCGAGGAAGGGTTCCTGGGGCAGGTGTCCAGCCTGGAAGCCAGTGGCAGTTCCAAAATGATGGACTTGCTCAATGGATCAGAATGACGCTCCCTAAGGGTAGGGCCCAGTGATAGCACCTGCCTTGATCATCCCATACCTCCTACATCTAGAAAGCATCTGCAGCCTAGAATGGGCTCAACTAGCCCCCTCGAATTAACTAATAGGTGCCTAAATATTTAGTGAGCATCTGGTTTCTGCAAAAATCCATTCCAGGCCCAGGCTCCAGAAGTTCCATATCCCAATATGGAAATCCTTTTTCCCAAGACAGGATCTTTCCAAGGAGCAGTTAACAGCTAGGGGAAATCCAAGTATGCTTGCAGAGCTACAGATTTTGACTGCAAGAGAGAAAGCCTCGAGTACCAAGCTAAGTGAGTAATCCTAAAGTTGTGTCGTCTGCAGGTCAGATCACACCACAGCTAAACCATCTACGGAACAGAGTCTATTTCCACCATAGTTCCTTACAACACACTTGTACTTTGCTTCCATCACTCTACCTTCTAGGTATTCCCACTTACCCAGAAGATTATGTAGCATCTTCTCTTTCAGTATCAAGTACCATGAAACTCCTAAGTATCCTGAGACCTACACAGTCTCAGACTCTCAAGCATCCTCCACCTCTGTTAATTCTGACCACAGGAGGAGAGACGTGGCAACAGCCCTGGCTGCCATCCAGCTGAAGGCCGAGAACACCTATCAGTTCACATAAATACCAAGGACTCAAGTCTCTCTGCTCCACAAGGGCACACTGGCACACACGTGCACGCTAGCGCACAGACGCATGCACGCACGGCCAGCACGGTCGATAACTGCATGGAACCCTGGCCTTCCAGAAAGAAGACACTCACCAGTTTCCTTTTGTTTAGCCAGAAGCATTCACAAATATCCAATCCTCTTTCCAGTAAGTGTATCAGGAAAGAGTGAGTAATTCTGGAGAAGGACGACTGGCCCGTAGACCAGAATGACTTCTCACTGTAGCCTCTCTGCTAACTCACCAAGTAACGTGTGACTTTCCAAGCTATTTCATGACCCAGGGTCTGTCTCTACACTTGTAAATGGGGGCTACTAGTACTCTTTTAGACTGTGATTTTATTTATTCTTTTGCTGGCACCTGCAGTATACAGAAGTTCCCAGGCTGGGGATCGAACCTGTACCACAGCAGTAACAATGCTGGATCCTTAACTCACTGAGCCACCAGAAAAGTCATAGACTCTAATTTCAAAGATTAACTCTGGAGCTCCCTTCGTGGCTCAGTGGTTAACGAATCCGACTAAGAACCATGAGTTTGCGGGTTCGATCCCTGGCCTTGCTCAGTGGGTTAAGGATCCGGCGTTGCCGTGAGCTGTGGTGTAGGCTGCAGACACAGCTCGGATCCCGCGTTGCTGTGGCTGTGGCGAAGGCCGGCGGCTACAGCTCCTGTTAGACCCCTAGCCTGGGAGCCTCCATATGCCGCGGGTGCAGCTCTAGATAAAGGCGGAAAGACAAAAAAAAAATGATTAAGTCAAAGAATGCACATCAGAGTGTCCAGCAGTACCTATCACATGGCAGGGACTCAACAAATGGCAGCTGGGAAAATCACAACTGTTGTATTCATTGTGAGTTGTCAGATGAATGCATGCAGACGGCCAGGATACAACCACATAACTACTTTTGGAATATGGGCACAAGCACACACACAACCCCACATACGACCAGTGAACAGGGACCAGGAGACCTAGCAGAACAGCAAGGCAGTGACTGGATTTTACATCATGGCACAGAACCCACCTCTCCTTCTCTGGGTTCCCTTGGAGAACCAGCTCTTCCCCACACTCAGCTCTTAGCTTTGGGGCACACTCCACTCCAGCTAAGGATGGAGTATGTGACCCATACCTAAACCTGTCCATGCACTGCATTTTTTCTGGCCACAGGACAGGCAGATGGCCTTTCAAATCAATGAAAGGCAATAAGGTGTCTGCCGAGATGGTTCGTGTTAGTGCACAAGGCTAGGAGCCTAGAGCCACCACTGCCACCTCACCCTCCCGAGGAGATGATGTGCCTGAGAACAGATGCAACACGCAGAAAGAGAACAGGGCTCGGAGCCTCGACTCTCAAGGGTCAAGATGCCCTCGCAAGCAAACAGGTGCTTCGCCGTGCAGAGGACACTGGGCTGCTGCCCAGGAAGGTGGCTGAGGCCTGAGCGATGCAATCAGCGTGTCTCAGATCTGAAAAAACTTCAGCCAAAAATTTAAAAAAATCAAACGTGTCAAGTCTCTCAATTGGGAGGCTGTGCCTCCTCGCACAGGGGGCATCCATGTAAACTAAGCATTTCACCAGTTTGTTTGTACTAATTTTTAGCACAAACAAACCTCCTTGTGTTCATTTCTTCCGAGAATCTCCACTGAGACCCATGTGCCAGGCACCACAGCAGACCCCCCGCTCATAACCCGCCGTACGCCGGGCATGGCCCCCGCCCTCCCCGGGAGCGCGGCCAAGCCTGCCCGGGGCCCCCATCCCCCGTCAGCGGCGCCGACAGGTCTGTAAAAACCGCGTGTTCGCGGCGATGCGGGGAACAGCTAATCCCAAGAGAAAACCATTTCATGCAGCAACATTTCGAAAAACTTGTTCCTTCTAATAAGCTGTCAAGGGAAGGAAACAAAAAGCTTTCGTGGCCAAATTAGGAGAGAAAGGACTGGTTTTCAAGCCAGCGCACCCGTTTCTTCACTGCAGGACGTCTCCCCCCCTTTACCTCGGGGATTGGTGACAGGGCACCAGGGCTCTGCGTGTGGGCACACAGTGCCCGCCCAGTCCTACGAGGTGGGCAAAGGTTCACAAAAACCTATGTGATTAGACAGACCCTCGTCCACAGAACATTCTGATGGACCAGCAGTCCTCAGAAAGCACTTCATGAAAACACTGCCATCAGGGATGGCGGCTGAGATACACCCATCGTGGCAAAAAGATCCAGCATCACCTCGGCCCTGCTCATCTTTCTCCGCCAGCTCCTCCAGACACCAACACTCACGCCTATGTTTCCTTCAGCACAAGAATTTCTTTTAATGGAAGAAAATAAAATTGAATTTAAAAAAATCTGAACGTAATTATTCCTTATATTACTAAGAAGTATCGTATCTTGGGTACTGCTTTCAGCTCACCCCATCAAAGGATCACCGCGAACACGTGAAAATATAAATAAAATCGTTAAGGGGCCCAGCCGATCTCTACTGTATCCAAGGAAGGCGGGGATAACTGCAATCTCCAGAGGCCTTTCTGCGACCTCCTTCCCATCCATGCAGGACCAAATGAGGTAGATTTCCTGAAGAGCACCCAGCGGAATGACGAACAGGAGTGTCACAGAGCAAGAGAGGCCACAGGCCCCTGGGAGGGGATGAGGATCTCAACGGATTATTTAAGATAAAAAAAAAAAAAAAGCATAGCTAGAGTTTCAGGACAGAAGAAAAGTGCAGGTTGAAATGGAAGATGCTCAGCTCTTCACAGCTCGTGACCTGTGGCTGAGGAAGGAGCCCGAAAACCTCGCCCTCTGGCCACCCTGGGCAGCCAAAGCTTCCTTTATCAGCTCTGGCCTCCGCATCCCAGGCCCTGATTGTTCCTCTCGGCTCTGCTGTCCCACTCCTCATGCCCACCTGACTCTCCGGGGCGTGTAATATTCAGACCCTCCTCTCCCAGCACCATCTCATCGCAGGAAATAAGCCACACTCCATTCACACCGGAACGAGATGACTAAGACTAGAGAGATGGTTTCTCCTCCATTCGCCGTGAAACCAAAAGAACTGCCCACCCAAAGCAGGTGGGCCTCTCTGAGGGGAAGCGGCTTCAATCACATCCAAGTACATCCTGAAGCTCATCCATCCCCACAGGCGGAAGACGCTGCAGGAGCACCAGTCACCAGGCTCCACACACCTGGTCCAGGTCAAACCCGCATGTCCACGCTGAGGCAGAGACTAGCGGTATCCGCAGATCTTTGGGAGGGGAGAGGCAGCTGGGGGGTTAGGGTAGAGGAGATGGAGATCAGAAATTACCCAGCATTTCCCTCCCCTGCCTGCTCAGGACCCTCCAGTCTAGGCTCGCCCAGAGCAGAAGAGAGGCACAAGAGCCATATAAGGAGGGGGTTTAAATGGCTTGGACACGTCCAAGTTCAACACTCCCATCCAACAACGAAGTAAGGAGGCCTGAAGGGAAGGGGCTTCCCCAGGGGGCAGGAGGCAGGGGAAGAGACTTAAAGCATGTGGTTGCTTCCAACACACTCGGGTGCCCCGACTCAAACTCCCCATCCCAGCCGCCCGGGAGGCACCAGGCTCTCAGCCCTGCTGTGCAAAATCCCACCTCAACCCCGAAGGAGCACCCACACACAGACTTTCTGGAGGGTCGCTCCCAACAATCTACTTTTAGACAACAAGATGTCCATCCCTCTACCATGTCGAGTACTCCTCCTGTGACAGGTCCCCAGGTGTCAGGCTGCTAACGAGACCCTCTGTCCCATATGAGAAGACAGGCTTGGCTATCAGTGCCATTGAGAGCCCTGAGGTGCCCTCCCTGGGTGACTCTCAATGGCGGTGACCGCCTCTGGACTTAACAGGTACACGCCGGGGGATTCAGCTCTGCCTCCCACAACAGGCTTGGCAGTATTCACTTACCCAGACCGTGGTCCACACAGATGGCCAGTGCATTCTCTGGCTCACGGAGTCCCATGTGCAATGCTTCTGCAGTATGTGTTTGCTGTCCAGAAGGATATTTTACACAGTAAACAGCCCTCTCTCACAACCGGAAAAGCTAATAGCCTTGAATTACTTTAGAGAGATTCTAGAAATGAAGTTAACTCTTTCCCCGTGGCTTCCTCCAAGTGTTCTGTGCACCAGCAGTGGGAAACCAACATACATACGACCTTGGGGAAGTGTGTGGCTGGCCTCCGCGTGCATGACCAGATGGCCCCGTCCAAGGGTGCCCAGTCATTAATGCCAGTCCATCCTTCACCACTCTCCTCTACGACTATTTACAAATCAAAATAAAGGCCATCAAGCCAGCATGTTTATTCTACTGCAAGTCAGAAGTCATCTCACATTTGCATTAATAACCTCCTGTGAAGACCGCTGACGTATCTTAGCTTTTAGTGACCCCATGGCACGTGCTGTCTCTGCAGCGGGCTGTATGTTCAGGGAACACATCAGAGCCGTGATGCTTAAGCAGGAGCGGTTCTAACCCCCAGGGACACTGGCGATATCTGCAGACAGTTTTGATTGTCACAAACAGGGGAGTGGGCAGGGCTAATGACATTTAGTGAGGAGAGGCCAGGTATAATACCGTCAACACCCTAACCGCACAGGACAGGCTTCCACAATACGGAATTTTCCAGTCCAAAAAGCCAACAGTACCAAGGTTAAGAAACCCTGATGTAGAGGGATGGGTTTTCAAACCCACACCCGGCATACAGTTTACATGAAGGGTTTGCTCTAAACGCAGGTTTCCCCTCAGAGACTCTGTTTCAGATGGTCTGGAGTGTGAATTTGCCTTTAAAAACAAAATCCTCACCCCTTTCCCCGAGTGGTTTTTGCTACAGCCTCAAAAACATGAGCTTGCAATTCCAAGATCTGCCACCAGGGGACAGTGTCTTGGCTTGTATAACAAACACTTCGCAGGAAGTTCTTAAGCAGAATCTCTTGCAACCACCTATGCTCTATTTCAAAACCACAGTCAAGGAGCAATATGGACTAATACAGAAAACTGAATAAACCCACATAACATAGTGCAACACTTAAGGGAATGCAAATCAAGGCACCCTGCTAGCAAATACTCACCCCTGCCTAAGTTAACTTACACTGAATCTTTTGGAGTAAAATAACTTCAGAAATGGAAGGACTAAAGTCATCCCGTCCTACAGCCTCATTTTAATAGACATGCTGGTCTCTACAGCTTGTCTGTGATGTTGCCAGGCTGGGCCCAGCCAGAGTCCCAGCTGATGGCATTTCAAGGAGGATGACCAAGCTCCTCCTCTGATGGGCCCTTCCCATTTACTGGCTGAAACTTTCTGCCCTAAAACACGTCCCCTATGGGAATTCCCACCATGGCGCAGTGGGTTAAGAATCCAACTGTAGCAGCTTGGGTCACTGTAGAGGCAAGGGTTCGATCCCTCGCCCAGTGCACTGGGTTAGGAGATCCGGTGTTGCCCCAACTCAGATTCAGTCTGTAGCCCAGGAACTTCCATATGTTGTGGGTGCAGACATAAGATTAAAAAGAAAAAAAAAATGTCCCCAGCTACTTGAACCTCTTGCACAAAATAACGCGCCTCCCCCCCGACCCCGACCCCAGAAACAGGCATTACCTGGATCCCACAGCCCAGTGTTAGGCAAACTGATTTAGGCAAACTGACCTGATCCTGAAAATTGCCTGGGCCTTGATCAAAAATACAGGACCTCCCTCTGGAGAATCCCTTGCAGCAGGTCCAGAGCAGGGCTGGGAACCCCTGTGAGCAAACACCAAGGCCAGGGGACGCTCCACTCCCCACTCCTCCACCATGTGGTCCCCATGAGAACCAAATGGGCACCATTCCAGATTCATCTGACCTTCATTGGGCTGGACTGTTCATTTTAACAAACTCCTAGATGATTTTTCTGCACCTTAAGGTGGAGAACCCTTACATTCTATAAGAATCCCGCTTACGGCATGATGCCCTGCCTCGGATGATGGAAGCATCATCTCTAACAAGGGATGGGCTGGACTAGACAGACACAAACGAATCAGACTGTTGCAGGCACTCCACCAACACTGGGGCCACCTTGCTTGTTATCAGTCATCTCTTCCTGGACTAGTCCTCACACACCTGTGTGCAAGGCATTCTCACCATCGTTTCATCAGGATGAAACAGATTAAGCAGCTGCCCGAGACTGTGGAGCTATCGAGGGGCACAGCCAGGATTTAAACTCGGGTCTGTTTCACCCAAAGTCCCCCAACAGTTGAGAGGCAATTTCAGTATGGCCTCAACTTCCCCTTGCCCTGCACAGAAAGCTAATTTCCTTTGGCTTTCCTCTCCAAGGAACAGCAGAAGAGATCCCAAAGAATGCAAAGCCCAGGAAGCCTGTGGTCTCCTGAACCACAAACTGAGCAGGTATCTTTCCCCCTCCTCAGTCAGCCTCCTCTCCGCCCGCCTTCTCTCCTGGATGACTAATTCACACGGATAGAATTTATTTGACTCAACTTCACATGGTTTAACCCCAACCTGCTTCCAGCTGCATCTCCCAACTCAAAAGGAAGGAAGTCAGAACAGGGAGGAGAGAAGGACTGAGATAATCAGCCCTTGATTAACACTGAGCTGTGAAAGCACAACCTTTTGGAGAGCTGCAAGCTGTGGGGAGGGCTGGAGGGAGGAATGCAAATGAGCTGGTGGTGAGCAAAATACTGCCTGAACTAGAAAGCACGAGGCAAACCGGAGTTACCATTCAACTTCAAGAGAAACAGACAGGGAAACACAGCCTTTTCCTGTCAGTCCTCTAAGAATCCTCTTCCTCAAATGAAGACGGGTGAGTTCTTAGGAAAAGTAGGTCCCAGCTCAAGAAGAGGACTCCACCCAGTGCCAGGCTCTGGACTAAGCATCGTTAAGGAAAATCAAAATGTGTGAGGTGGGGCCCTGGCTTCAAGAAACTGATGACCTTGGCAAGGGGACATGAGAGAAATACCCCAAATACCCCAAACCCATCGACATGGCATCTGTCTATGGGAGGTGAGAGTCAGAAAAGGTTACCCAGACCTTCCAGTTCTGCCCCCCAGGCCATGTCTCACAGGCCCCACTTACCCCGCGGAACTGTCTTACCTTGGTCAAGCCCATCATCCAATGCCTGCACGGTGCTCCCCTCTCCCCTACACCAAATCTTCTCCCGTGATGCAGACAAAGTCAGCCTTCTATGAAAGTCAGTCTGTCATATTTTGAAATCCCACCCCTCTTAAATGTCTCAGTGGCTCCTTGCAACTTTTGGAGGCAAGGTCACAATCTGTTTGAAGCCCTCTAAAAAGTTCACTGCCTCCCTTCTCCCAGCCTCCTGCACTGAGCTCCTCTAGCAGGCTGCAAGCTCTCCCCTCAGAGTTGAAGCACACGTGATGACCTGGGACCGCCTACCTGACACATGCACCCAATTTCTGCCTGGTTGCTGCCTCGCTATCCCGAGATTTCAGCTGCAATGGTTTCTTCCTTGGGAAGCCTTCCCTGAGCCCCTCCCATTCTAGCATGAGCATCACCTGCTCTGCCCTCTCAGATTGCCCTGCAGCTCAGAGTTTCACACCAGACTGCGAAACTCAATGAATGTGCAATTCCTCTTCTACAGGGAAGAGGAATCACCTGCAGATCTTGTTAAATGGATTCAGTAGGCCTGGAGTGGGCCCCGTGATGCTCTAACCAGCTCCCAGGTGAGGCGGATGCTGCTGGGCTGGTCCCACGGATGGTCCACAATGGACCAGGAAGGGCCATGCTCGTCTTGTTCACCATACATCCCAAGCACCAGGCCCGAAACTAGCACATGCTGGCACTCAGTACACTTTGACAGAATGAATAAACGAGGAAGGTGGAAGGGATGGAGACAGACACTCAGGAATCTGGGATTCAGATAACAGGTTCATTAAGGCCACAGGGGAGAGCAATGCTGACAAAGACTGCAAAATTAACACTGTCCCTTACAGATCAGAACTTCTTGATGAATACGTAAGCATCCATTTATAAAGCGAGTTATCTGCCTGAATCCAATCCACAGAGCAAGTATAAGACCAAAATAGAACATCTGAACTCGGTGAGTTTGTGCCCTTTACCAAAGCTAAACAAATTGCTACTTGCTGCAATCTCAGACAGGGGTCCACAGCGCCTGTGCTTAACTGTGAATTATTAATGTGGAAGATTTGCATGTGCTTTTTCTGATTATGGCTGACTTTGATGTCTTTGTGCCCTGCTTAAGGCTTCCACACACAACTATAATTTCTTTGCCAAAAAAAAAAAAAAATTCGCATAGAGCAAGGATAGGAAATGCACTGAAGTAGTTTCAATATGAAATGAAACTGCAACAATTACATTGCTCCTCCACTGCCAAGGGTAATTCGAATGCTCTGAAAGGATGAATCACAAGGACTTGTTTAAGTCACTGTCTGGAGAAAAGTAGCACAACATCTCTTTGGAAACCAGACTCTCAATTCTGCAGGCCAATGATTTCACTATGGCTGAATGGAAAAAACGGAGGTAAGCATTTGCAACTGTTTCAACAATGGGCAGCAGATCAATACAGCTCCAAAGCTGCCCTGCTCGCCCTAAGCCTTTCAAAGAACTCATCCCAACTTGCAAGAGGCCTTACAAAGATCACATTATAGAACTCAACACACAGGTTCAGGTCGTACACAATGAAGCATGGAATAGTGAAAAAGGGAACTTTGAGGAAACTCCCAAGTCAAAAATCAATATTTCTCTGAAGAAAAGAAAGGCAGGCATGCTGTTGAGTACTTATTTACATACATGTGGCTCTCAGTGTATGTCAGCCTCGTGGCGGATAGAAGCAATCAATCGTTTCTTACAGGAAACCTGAAGTACAGAGGGAAAGGATGGCTATGAAGGGTGTTTGGGTTTGTATCTCTTTTTGAATTCCAATTCTGCACATCCTCGGCTAAGATCTATAATTGCCAAAAGACCTGCAATATTTGAAGACATCTACTTAAAGAGTCGATATTATTGAGTGCCTAACTTCTAGCTGCCCCAGTTCTTGGGGCTGTGACTTCAGGTTTCTGGCTTGATTGAGTGGGGGTGATGAGGAGCCATTCGCTGAGACCAGGCCCACAGGAAGAAGCACAAGTTGGCAGCGTGGATGCTGTAGGGGGTGTATTGGTTTCCTAGGGCTGCAGTGACAACTCACCACAGACTAGGTGGCCTCGATGACAGAAACTCACTGCCTCACAGTTCTGGAGGCTGGGCGCCCAAGGTGGGCGCACTGGCAGGCTTGGTTCCTTCGGAGGGCTGTGAAGGAGAATCCCTTCCAGGCCTCTCTCCTATACTCTCCTGCAGTTTGCTGGCAATCTCTGGCATTCCTTGACCTGCAGACCCATCACCCCAGACTCCGCCTTCATCTTCACATGGTATCCTATGTCTCCATCACAGCACATCATCTTCCCATGCATGTATGTCTATCTCAGCGTCCAAATGAACTCTTTTCATAAGGACCTCAGTCATATTGGATTAAGGGCTAATGAGCTCATTTTAACTTGACTCTAACCTCCACCAAGACCATCTTTCCACCTAAGGTTCCATTCTGAGCTCCCAAGGGTCAAAACGTCCCTGCATCTTTTTGGAGGGACACGATTCACCCTCTAACGTGGAAGCTAGGAAAGAGGGTGAGCCCGGTTCTGGGCACAGGGAGGAGGGTGAGCTACCTGTGCGCACACAAGCCTCAGAGCAGGACGAACACGGGGGCCAGAGATGCAGCCTTGAGAGGTGGATGCTCAGAATGGTTCAGACTGAAGCAGACATTTATAGGTCGGGTTCGCGGGGAGGGCGGCGTGGCTCAAGCCACGGTGTGAATGAGGATGAGATCTCCCCAGAGCAGTTACAGCGCTTCGGAGAGAGGGAGGCTGGGTGCGGGGATCCTCGGCACGTGGGCACTTCCGCCGCGGCGGCGGGCGACGAGGAGGGCCGGCGAAGCCCAGGGGGGCAACAGGGCCGCGGCCCGGGGAGAAACAGGTCCGAAGGGAAGAGACGCTGCTCCTGTGAAGGAATCCCAGTTATCCATTGCTGCCTGACTACCCCGAACCTGCAGCTTGGCACAGCCACCACCGGTTCTGTCTTAGTTCTGCGGGCAGGAGCACACGCACGGCTCTGCTGAGAGATGCTCCAACATCACATGGAATCTCTCCGGGCCCCGAGGTGGTCTCCAACTGGGGGAGGAACTGGTAGGGAGGGGCCGGTGTTGTTCCCGCCCAGGTCCGGCCCCGGGGTGGGGGGATGGGCAGGGGTAGCGGCTGGATGCCAGGCAGGCTCAGTCCCATTTGTGCTTCTTTATCTTCCTGGTCCCAGCAGGAAATGAAAATGTGGGTCTTGCACCAAAAAACAAGAGGAAAAAGTGTCATTAAAAGTAAAAATAATAATAAAAACGTACACTTCAACATTTGTTAAGAGGGTAGATCTCCTGTTAAGGGTTCTTACCACAATTAAAAAAAAAAAAAAGAAAGAATTAAATGAAATAACCAGGTAAAGACTCTCAGTACAGAGACTGGCAGACGTTAATCATCCATTAGATGGTTGCAATGACTTAATCAGTTCTACAAGGCTTATTATGAAAAGCAATATACACATCCATTTCCTTCTCCCCAGAGGCATATTGGTAGCTATTTTTATAAACCATCATTATCTTATGTGAAGGATGGGTTAGGCATAAAGGGAGTTAGGGCAAAGGCCTGTTCAAATTCAAAAATAATAAAGCTTTAAAAAGTGGTTAAGACAAAAAAAAAAAACTTGAATAAAATCTGCACATTCCCAGTTAACTACAGAATGGTATCCTCTCCCTGAAAAGAAATAGCTCTTACTGTGTGAGAATGAGAATAGCGTTGCTATTAAGTGCATTAGAGGTAAGACATTTATTCAGGCATAACTGTTACTCATAACATTCAAGTTACTTAAACATACTGGTTTATAATGCTATTGCTTGAGAAAATGTAGTTACATGTTTTATGTTTAAATATATTTGACATCATTTTACGTTGTCAAATGTCAATTTAAAAAAAAAAAGAAAAAATATAAAATTTAGTATCAAAGTCGGCATGAAGTGCCACTACACTAAAAACATTAGGTTTGATCATTTTTCATGACATCTGGTTGGCATGAAAGCTATTATCAATAGCCATGCTTCCCACGAGTTCCACATGAAGGACATATTTCATTCAAGGTCAAGACAGCTGATTCCCTCCGGCCCCAGATGAGCGCAGATGGTCACAGTTTCCAACCAGAACTCAGCAACGGGTTCAGCAAGTGGTCATTTCATTGCAAAGAACAGGTACGACAACAGCCCTGACCTATCAAAGATCACCGCACTTGTGGTGACCTCAGAGATGGAAGAATCTGGATGAAGACAAGAGCATCAAAGAAACAGGATGAAAGCGTCTTCAGCAAATGGTGCCTGGCAAACTGGACAGCTGCAGGTCAATCAATGAAACTAGAACACAGCCTCACACCATGCCCCGAAATCAACTCAAAACAGCTTAGAGACTTAAACATAAGACACACCACCATAAGACTCCTAGAAGAGAACACAGGCAAAACATTCTCTGAAACAAACCGTAGAAATATTTTCTTAGTTGTGAATAGTTGTGAATGATGCAAACAACAGGGGTTTTATCTCCAAAACATACAAACAATTCATACAACAACAAAAAAACAACTCAATAGAAAAATGGTCAGAAGATCTAAATAGACATTTCCCCAAAGAAGACATACGGATGGGCAGTAGGCACATGAAAAGCTGTTCGGTATCAGTGATTATTAGAGAAATGCTAATCAAAACTACAATGCGGTACCACCTCACACTGGCCAGAATGGCCATCACTAGTAAGTCTACAAATAATAAATGCTGGAGAGGGTGTGGAGAGGGGGGAACCCTCCTACTCTATTTGTCGGAATGGAAACTGGTACAACACTATGGAGAACAGCATGGAGGGAGGTTCCTCAGAAAAATAAATCTTCAACTACCATATGACGCAGCAATCCCCCTCCTGGGCACATATCCAAACAAAACTATAATTCAAAAAGATACATGCACCCCTATGTTCACTGCAGCACTATTCACAATAGCCAAGATAGGGTCCCTGTTTTGGCTCAGGGGGAACGAACCCGACTAGTGTCCATGAGGACACAGGTTCGACCGATGGCCTCAGTGGGTTAAGGATCCGGTGTTGCCATGAGCTGTGGTGTAGGTCGCAGACGCTGCTCAGATCTAGCGTGGCTGTGGCTGTGGCGTAGGCCGGCAGCTGTAGCTCCAATTTGACCCCTAGCCTGGGAACGTCCATATGCCGCAGATGCAGCCCTAAAAGACAAAAAATTTAAAATAAATAAACTAAAATGGACAGACAATAAGGTCCCAGTATATAGCACGGGGAACTCCAGTCAATCTCCTGGGATGGACTGTGATGGAAAATAACATTTTTTTTAAAAAAATGTATGCATATGTATGACTAGGTCACTTTACAGCAGAAATCAGCACGACACTCTGATTCAATCATACTTTAATAAAAAAAAAAAAAAAGCAAAAAGAAGAAGAGGGACGCTGGGATGGAAGCAGGACAGCCAGGAAAGGCGGCCTGTTGATGATGGAATCCCTTCTCCCAGCAGAGCAGCGGGCGGTAGAAAGAGCTCGGCTCGGGGGCCGATGCTGTCTCTGACCACTGTGTGCTGGGGCAGGGCGCTCAGCTCTTGGCGTCCCCACTGAGCTCATGGAAACACAACGCGGCTTCTCACCAGGAGGTTGCGACAACAGGCTGGATGGTGGAAAACACCTTCTACAAAAGACACTCTCACCGCCGTGGTCATTTCATTAGCATCCAACTATCCACCTCCTCCCGACAAGAGAACACAAGCTGGGCCGAAATCCAGCTTGGGAATTATCCATCCTCCATCCCCCGAGAGGAAGAAACTTCTGCGTCTTGCCCTCCAGGCCCTCCCAGTCGTGTGTCACTGCCAGCCACCCTCTTTGCAAAAAGGCCTGCCATCCAGGAGTGTACGTGAGCAGCTCTGACGGTTTCCCTGGGTGACCACGCCAGAGATGGGTCACTTCACGTGCAGTGCCGCAATCCCATGGCAATCAAACCTCCCCCCACCGTGCCAAATGTCAGCACCCTTCACAGCAGCATCTTTTAACATCCTTAAAGGACCCACAGTTTTGTCATATAGATGTATCAGAATATCTGCAAAACCTTGATAGAAGTAGGGCCGTCAAAAACAAATTATGGGACAGCTACAGAGAAACATCAGTCATAATTCAGCCTCTCGCCAGCCTTGCTCTGGAAGGTATAGCAGAAAAGCTGCGTGAGAAACTTCCTTATCTGAGGCCCTGGAAGAGCTAAAGGCCACTCACCAGCAAGGCCACGTGCAGAGACACGAAGGGCTCAGGTTCCACGCTCAGAACACAGCTGGAACCTTCTCTGCGATTACTGGCTGTGGGACCTGAAGCAAGTCTCTCAACTTCTCTGCGCCTTCTCTTTGCTTCATGAGCTAAAACCCAGCCTTGCCGGATCATTGAGAAGGCTTGTGCAAAGGTAGGAGAAATCTCTAGAATGAGAGCTGATGCACTGTAGAGCCCCGACGAATGGCAGCTACAATTATTGTTATTACTGCCCTAGTAAATATTTTAATACATTAGATTTTCTTCTTCAAGGCAGAGAACTGAATTCCATCTAAAGAGACATCTCTGTTAATCACGCATTAAATATTTAATGAACCCCTAATACAGTCCAATACTGCAGAGGAGAAACACAAACAAGACGCCTGGTGTCTTATCTCAAGGTGGTTATAATGTCAGGATGGCTGGGCAAGCGCCATTCTAGGTCCCATGATTTGGAAAGAATTTTCTACATTTTTTCATCAAGTTGTGATTCATCTTTTTATGTAGGTGACTGTGGCTTCCACTAAAGGAAAACCCCTGGCAAGATCAGACCACCTCTGTCCCAGAGCTGGGAGACTGCCCAACACAGCCAGCAGAACTCAGCAAGGAAGAATGGGGCGGGTGGAGACCCTCATGTCAGAAATGCCCCCCCAAAGCAGTCAGACCACGTACCTGCAGACACTGATAGGCTGCAGCCAAGGCATTTCTTGTAAATACTAGTCAAGCACTTCTCTAGATCAAATAAAGACGAGGGAAGGGGCAGCAGGAGAGGGGTTTGGATCTCCCTCCATACTCTGTTAATTTCTGTATTCACCCAAAAAAAGAAAACAACAAAAGTACAAAGCCCTCTTGAAGGTTGTTTTTGGGCATTTACATGGCAAACAGTTTTGCAGTCCTGGATTTACCAAGTACCAACACCATCCTGGTCAAGGCAAAGAACAAAGACCTACAGAGAATAAAATCACAGGATTTGGGGTTGGGGGGAACACTTTCCCCAAAGTGACACAGGATGAGAAGTGGACCCACTGGCTCCTGCCCAGTAAACCAGAGGGCAGCCTGCTCACCAAGCCTTCTGCTGCCCCACACCCGCAGCCCGCGCCTCGGGGGCGGGGTGACCTCTCCATAGCACAGACAGTCTAAGGTGGCCCCTGTAACAGCCAGGCTGCCGGTCCGCGGAACTCTGTAGCGCTGCCTGAGCCCTCCTGCGACCCACGCGATAATCCCGGCAGCAGGTGCCGTGGCCGCGCAGGGACCTAAGGGCCCAGACGCAGCACCCTCAGCGGACACAACCTCTCGACCCCAACCCCTTCCGGGATGGGAACCCCAGCAGACACGATCCCTCTTCAGTTCTCAGCTCATCCTCCTCCCTGCAGGCCCGTCTCCTTCCCAGGGGTTATTCCCGGTCCGCACCCTCCCTCCGCAGACAGGTGCCCATCGCTCCAGCACCACGTGGCAAAGGAGAACGCTCCCCCTTCCCTCCCAAGCCTCTCAACGTGTGTTGAGGGCGCCCTGCGGGTCCCCTCCGAAGATCCCCAAGTCACCCACATTCCCTAAAAAGCCTCAGGGAGGCTGCACTCAGGAAGCTCCTGCAGCCCTTTTCTCTCCACTCCGCCCGCCTCACTCCCATGCAGATCTTCAGGGGCTCCTCCCAACCCCACCATCCTCCCGCCTCCCAGCGTCACCCCCAAACTCATGCCCAGATGCGCCACCAACCCACCGCCTCGCCACGTCCCATGGCTGGTGGTGCCTCACCTGCTGCCACACGGAGCACACACCCCCGACCCCGGCCCGCCCGGTCTCCCCACCGCCACGCTTCAGTCCAGCCAAGCCTTCCCGGCGCGCTGGCACACAGCCCTGTCCTCTGAGTCCTCTCCACGCTCCCCGGGGGCTCCCCGGAAGCAGAGCCCCCCCACAGCCGTGTGCTCCGCTTCTCCCCACCACCCCCAGCCTGGCGCGCCCGCAAGGCAGGACTGAGCCCTCAGCACCTGCGCACACCTGGAGGCACCGCGAGTTTTACACACCAGGGGGGCTTTCGATCAGTGTTTGCTGAACGTACTATCTAATCAATCAACACAGCATAATGTCGAGAGCCAGGGCCCTGGCAGCCGCCGCGGACAGCGGGTACCTGCCTGCTGACAGCTTTATTTTGTGTGTCCACCACTAGAAGGTATCCTGCCTGAGCAGAGAGACCCCTGCACCCAAGCATCGGTGGGGGGGGGGTGGATCCGGGCCCCGGGAGGCACTGAGTGATGTTTTCTTAATTCAGTGATCTGCTCTCAAGTCCCAGCTCTGATTATGAGCTGTGTCGCCTTGAGTTGGGGACTTGCTCTTCGCCTTGGTTCCCACCTCCATAAAACGGGACAACAGTGCAGTTCTCCCTCCGAGAGCTGTCAGGAGGCGAGAGTGAAGTGCCAGGGGCAGGAGGAGGGGCTAGACACCGGAAGTGTCTGCACTGATAGCCTGGAGACTGCGCTGCCATCGTCATCGCGTTCCTGCCACGTCTTATCACTCCCACTCTGCGTTACAGATCTAATTGGTTCAAGGTACCTCAAAGTACCCTGGGCTGTGCACCCAGTGCCCTCCATACTCCGCCCCTCTGCTTCCCTTGGTCCAGATCACACCCCAACCCCCACGTGGGGTCCCACGCACCTCAGTCAGGGAGCATCTAGAACACACAACCACACCATCTGAGCCGGGCACTGGGAGATCGCCCACTGAAATGCAGCCTGGGGGCAGCAAGCTCCCCCGGGGAAGAGGCAGCCCTGTGCCCCCATCCTGCCACCCTCCCCTGGGAAGGAGCTGTGCCCGCCGCTGCAGGGACCACGGCCAAGGTGTCTGGCCAGGCAAGCTCCTCCAGGCCACAGCAGGCCAAGCTCTGGCCTTCACAGCACCTGCTCCACCTCGCTGCTGCAGCTGGACGAGGCCAGGGGTCCAGTTTCCATCTCACCAGCAGTAACTCAGGCCCGATCTGGCCTTTCCAGCCCATCACCACCAAGTCCCATTAGCTAAGGTACACTGCCGAGTGAGGTCAATTCATAATTTAAATCTCACTGCATAATGCATAAGATACCTTGTTATAAATTATTCACCCACAAATTGCCATCTGGACATTTAGGGAACTTGGGGGGACATTTAAAAGGGAAGTGGGCACTCGCCCAGCAGCACGTCACTAAGCAAAGAGCACTCACTTTGGTCGCTGCCGCTGCTGTCCTTTTCTTTGCCAGGAAGCCCAGCAGATGGATTCCCTTCCCCTCCACTTAGAGCCACTGGAGAGCGTGTGCTGACCATCCTGAGGGCGGCTGCCCGCCCTCCCCACATCCCTGCCGTGCCCCACCTTCAGGACAGCCGCAGGGCACATTTATCACAGGGCCTGTCTCAGCCCCAAGAACACAAAGCGAAGCATCACCTACTGCTGACCTGGTAATTAGCAGAGACATTTCCTCTCTTCCCTTCCAGTCGATACACAGAACTGATTTTCACTCGCCCACAGCTCAATACTCACAACGAAAGTGCCCCTCAAAGGGCGTAAGAGCTTACAAGTGAACCCGGTGAGGGCACCATTCATCGAGCTTGCCATCTCCCACTAGGCCATCCTGCTCTTAGGCCACTGTGTCCATCTACCCATTCGATCAGCCGTAAGTGAGTGAATGAACACATCTACGATCTAGGTGCTGCGCTATTTGCTGAGTCACAAGGATGAACAGAACACATCCTCTGGTGTTAGGAAGTTCACAGACCAGAGGGCAGTGAAAACACTACAAAACACAATTAGAGCTGAAGTCTATTTTTTTCTAGGTACAGTCTGAGAAGATGAGAACTGAATGTAACAAACTAATGTCCCAGGTCAGTGGGGAAGCACAAGATTCTCCGATCAGCTCTGCTCGTATGGGGAAAGGGTCAGAGAAGAAAGATATGCCCGAGCTGGGTCTTGAGGGATGAGTAGGAGTTTGCCAGGCAGACAAGGAGAAAAGGCATTCTAGAAAGAAGGACCAACACGTGCAAAGGTCTTAGTCAGGTAACTGCAGGCACTCAGGCAGAACTACAAGTGGGCTGGCACGAACACTTTAAGAGCAAGATGCAGCTTCCAGTGTGCTGCTGGGGCAGGCGAGACACCTGCTCTTCCCTTTAAAGAGTTGGTGTGTTTCCATTGCATCTGTGACTCATGATGATCACAGAATCTTTGTGAAGGTGGCAGGAAAAGGAATTTTTCACCTTCTTTCCCAACAGAATAACTGGACCCCTAGCAGCCCCGTCTTCTCACCCCCTGTTAATAACCCACCCTCCACCAGAGTAAATTCTAAGGTACCATTCCATTCAAACCTCATCGATCTTCCCCGCAACCAAGAGGTCATTGCCAACCACACCTCATCCTGAGACACAAATGTGAAAGAAGGAGGAGAGGCTTCAACAAGCAATTCTGGAGCCCTGTTCCCTTCCTGAAGACTATCCTGGTTCCTACAAATTCTAATGGGTTTTCTATGTAAAAGTCAGAGAATAACAAGTGACCCAATTAGGCCGGAGGGGTTGGGTGAAGGGCCTTTGCGGCTGCCTGCTGTGTGTCCATGGAAGACATCACAGGCAATGATCGGGTAAGACCAGGCCGCTACACAAAGCAAAACATCCTCTGACCTTCCTTCATACCTGCCGGCCGTGCCCAGAACAAGGCGCTGTGTCCAGGTGAGGTTCCACCAACGCCAGTGCGCACCAGACAGAAAAGGACACGTGCTGACCCAGGACATCGGTCTTCAGCCAGCCCTTCATCTCTGCACCACATTTGGCTCCATCCACTTTCATGCAACAAATTCGACAGACAATGATTTGCTCTCGCCCCCAATACTATCTCCCCTGAGAGCAGTAACTTTCCACCAACCGCGGTAAGAACCTGAATCCATCCAACAGTTCTTCATCTGTTTCCTCCAAACGTGAATGCTCCAAGAGGTGGCGTATTTAAGGGAAGTTCTCTGTTGGTTTTTGATCAACTGTTTATATCACAGTTTGATATTCTTTGGCTAAACCCTTTCGGAGACTGTGTTCAAATAGATTAAACACTCCAAACTTTGAAGGGCTTTTCTATGCCTCCTGGACAAAATTTCAAGACTTACATGATCACATCAAGAATCTAGATACCCTGAACTCCAATTTAATAGGCACTTTCGGATGGGACTGAAAAGTATGACCTCATCACAAAGCCTGCAGTACGGGAGAACAGAGGACAGCTTCTTAAGGTATCATTTCTGGGATGCAGGCTAAAAATTGTCTATCACAGCCAGTTAGTCTCAAAGGAAGCCAAAATAAATAGAACCCACTAGGGAGCCAGCGGGATATAAGGCCTATATTAGGAGCAGTCTTTTGAGCGTCATGTCCATATGAGCTAAGAATTCTCTGGCTAACTGGGGCACAGGACCCCCTTAAAAATAAAACTTTGGATTGGGTTACAGTCCTGTTACTGCAACCTTAGAAAGTCAACCTAAGGACAGAACTGGAAATCTTTACTTGGATGACACTCTCACATTGGTTTTAAAATATTTTCTGACTTTTCATCCTCAGGACTGCAGCCACCCCAGGAAGGTAAGCAAGGCACAGGCCGTGCATTTTCAAGTGTATCTCCATCTCCCATTAAAACCCCAAATACAGAATATCCAAAGCGTACAAAGTCAATTAAGAGAGTATGCAAGAAAGCCCTCTGAACCCTGAGTGAAAATTAGCTACTATATCAATACAAATGATAGCTCCCATTTACCAAGTACCTGCCATAGAGCAGGACTGGGGTGCTCTAATTTAATCTACCAGCAGACCTACAGGGCAGCGATAACTCCCACATTGTACAGCAGAAGGTGAGGAAATGCAAATTTTGTTAGTTTCCGCCTTGCTAGCAGGCCTTTGTTAATGAAAAGTCATTTTTATTTTTTTAAATAAAGCACTGCCTCCCATTCTAAGGAGAAAATGCAGCCAGCATTTTTATATCGCTGTGCAACGTGGTTAAAGATAAAAAGCCAAGAAGCAAGGCTCGGACTAAAACATTTCCTGAAGTGGGTTTTTCCACTCTGCGGTAAACTTAACAGCATGCTGCACTTTTCCGGTGTCACTGACACCTCCGTGGGGCCGCCCTGTCCCATGTTGGGAGGTGGTCATGACCCACAGGTTCACCCAGCAACGACCTCAGAGATCCTCGTGGTGACAAATGCACTATTGATTAAATACCCACCAGGCTCTCCCTAACCAAGTCCATCCCCTGAACGCCCAAGGAACAAAAAGGACCAGCCTCCATGTCAATCACTCAGAGAAGATTTAAGAAGAAAAGCTACTGGTGTCACTATTCCCTCGTTGCAGATGCACCACTCTGGGGCCGAGCTCAGCTGTCAAACAAAAAATGCGCACGCTTCAATCTGCCATCGGTTTGTCACAACAGCCATCCTTCACCCTGCCGTTCCCCAGGGGAAACATGTAAAAACACACACACACTCAAGAAGGAAGACAAAAGGCAGAAGGCGGTGGTGCTCGGAACTTTAGAACAGCACTGGGTCCGAGTTTTGCTGTGGCTAAAAACGCCATGTGTCACTTCACCTTTTGCAAGGCAGGAGGCAGCCTCTTCCACGGTAAAGCCGTGGTCACAGGGACCAT
Source organism: Catagonus wagneri (assembly GCA_004024745.2). NCBI lineage: Eukaryota > Metazoa > Chordata > Mammalia > Artiodactyla > Tayassuidae > Catagonus > Catagonus wagneri. The sequence continues at coordinate 751,368 of PVHT020000128.1, forward strand.
GTGGGTTTGAAGCATCCCCAGAGTCACCAGGAAGCAGGCTGGAGCCAGGACTTCTCCCCAGTGCTGCTCAATCTTCCCAACACAAGAGCCTCTCCAAAAACTACCCATCCTAGCACACGCTCTGAGGTCTAGGGAGGGGATGCTCCTTGGAGCACTGCCTCCTGTTTCAGGAATAAGTTCAGCATCTCCAAACGAGTCTGCCTGTTTTTATCTCGGCAGTGCCTCTCTTTATTTCTAAAGTGCCTCCTGCTGGGAAGACAGTCTTGATAACAACACAGTACAGCAATCTGGGGTGGGGGTGGGGATTCCACCACTAAAAGTGAGTCCTAATTTCCCTTCCTGCCACTCCAGGCAAGTGCACATCTCTCAGAGACTGTCTACCATTCCAAAGAGAGTTTGTAGATCGGGATTCCTTAAGCTTCCTCCAAAGGGTCACTTGACTTAGCTTCCCGTGGAAAGGCTTTCTGTTCACCAGGTTCAATGACGGGTCCCTTCTACACGTGTTCCTATGGTCCCTTTATTTTCCCACATTGAAGCATTACCATATGATGTTAGTTACAGCCTGAATGCTTGTGTTGCTTACAATTCATAGGTTGAAGCCCTAACCCCCAGTGATGGTGTTCAGAGATGAATCCTTTAGGTTTAGAGCAAGTCCTAAGGGTGGGGCCCCAGGATGAGGTTAGCGCCCTTTTGAGAAGAGGAAGAGATCTCAGAGCTTCTTCACTCTCCCACTTTAGGACACAGCCAGAAAGCAGCCACAGGTAAGCCAGGAACAAAAGTCCCCGCCAAAATCCAACCCTTAACGGCACCTTTATCTTCAGACTTCTAGCTTCCAGAACAGTGAGAAATCACTGTGTGTTGTTTAACCCACCCAGTCACTGGTTTTTTGGTACCATAGCCCAAGCTGATTAAGACCATCTTAGGAAGACTGTTTATTTCTGTCTACCTCCTATTAAGCCTGTGAAACCTGTAAAGAGAGGGATAAGCTCTGTCTGTGCTCACCACTGCGTCCCTGGCATCTAACACAGGTTTGGGACGTAAAAGGGATGAAGAAAAATATCCGTTAGATGGATGCATGGGCGGAGAGTGGATTTGCGTGTGCATGCATAGCCGAAAGCCATGTTCCTGAGAAACATTCAACGCTGGAGGAAATGGTTATGACATAATAAGTAAAAACGCAGGAAATAAAATTACATAAACAAAGCAATTCCCATTATGTAAACATCTACATATGATTAGGGATCTGGGAGGAAATACGCTAAAAACGCTAATAGTGGTTATCTCTGGGTGGTAAGATTAGGCTGGATGGTTGCAGCTTTCCCCACTTCTCACATTTCCATAACCTGCGTGTATTACATATATGACCCCAAATAAGGTTACCTTTTTAAAAAGGAAATTACTGAGGAAAAAAAATACCAAACGCCTCCCTATTTTAGGAGGTTTTTCTTCTCTGAAATCAGGGCAGAGAGACTTGGGGCGGGGAAGCCTGGACTCTGCCAGAGTCACGTGCCCAGAGCTCGGGGGCTCCCACCTCTCCGGGTCCCCCAAAGGACGAGGGACCGTCGCACGCAATCTTCGGCTGTTGTCTGAGGGCCTCCCTGCCAAGCGTTCTTTCAGCTCCAGCCGTTTGGAAAGGAGAGCGGTTCAAAGGTGGGGCTGGAATCGCCAGGCCGGGAGAAAAAGATGGGGATGGAGCCTGGCCCACATCTTGAGAGCGGTGAAGACCAGGATACAGGGAACCGCACACGTGTTTCTAACCCAGCGACCCAAGAGCTCCTCCCAAACCACCGAAGAACAGACGAAGGTCCTTGCTCTCAAGGCAACTTCTTCATAGAGCAGAAGTGGCTGAAACTGTAGGTAATGACAGTGATCGAAGCGACTGCCGCTACCGTGCACTCAGAGCGTAACACAAAGGGCGGCCGACTTCCAAGGCAAAGGGCCAGAGTGGAAATATTTTCGGCTCAGCGGGCCACAGAGTCTCACCACAGGGACTCAGCTGTGCTGTCGTCGTGCAGAAGCAGTCACAGAGGATACACCAAAGCCACAGAGGATACACCAAAGACTGAGCATCGCCATGTTCAAATCAAACTCTACACCCAAAACCCGGCAGCAGACTAGATCTGTCCCGAGGGCTAGTAGTTTGCCAGCCTCTGACTTCACGTGGGCAGGCGTGAGCCTCTCATTTCATTCCCACCAACCTCAGACAGGGAAACAAACCCTGGGAAATAAGTCACTTGCCCAAGCCGCGTCCTCAGAAGGTGGCAGGCCTTGACTCCAGCCCCTCTCGGCGTGACTCCAAAGAGACTGCTCTTTACCGTGAGGTCACAGCGAGCACATCCTTGTGCCAGCATCCTGCTCACGATCAGGACCCGGGAATGAATAGGGTTCAGACAGTGCCTTCCAAAGCTCCAAATTCGAGATGGGTGTTGCGCCACAGTACCTGGCACTCACTTCTCAATACGAGTTGGTCCCAGCAGAATCAAACGGGTGGCAGAAACACAAATATCCACAGCACAGACACACATCAAGGGTACCAATTCCTTTACACAAGGGTTTTCATGCTCACCACAAAGGATATCGCTGGGGGTGAGCTGACTTGGAGCTTTTAAATACTAGTTTATGCACCTGTAACTCTTAGGTGCAGAAACCAAGACACAAAGACAGAGCAGAGGAAGCCCTATCAGAAAATCACTGTATGGGGCCACAATTTCACCCCATGGGTAAGAGCACCTGAGGTCAGAATGACCTGGATGGGAAGCCCAGATCACCATGACCCTGAGCAAAAGATCTAAGCCTCAGCTACCTCCTCTGGAAGCCGAGGTTAGGAATCCTTCCTGCCTTGGGGTTGTCAGGAGACAACACGGGGGGCAGGGACTGTGTTTATCTTGTCTGTTGTCACATCCACAATACCGCGATCATGGCAGGTTCAAACTGAAGGGCAGAAAGAGAAACTAAAATGGAGACTTCCGGAAATAAACCAAGTCAGCGGGAAAACAGGACTAACACTGGAAGCAGGGCACAGCTGTCCTGCGGGGCCTCGGCCCAGCCTGGAAATGCATAAATCCACCCTCTGAGGGAGCCCGGGAGGCCCTTCCCTGCCGGAAGCAGGTGTGGACGGCTATGCAAGTGAGCAATGAGGGTACAGCATGGCTTGTTTATCCACCTCAGCACCAGCAGCTGAGGTTCCAGGACCCCGGCCCTGCCTCCAGCCCCTGCCGCGCGGTTATTTCCCTGAGCCACCCACCTCCTGCATCCCACTCGAGAACGAACCCTGACCTGACTGACCTCCAGCAAGCGGGGGACTCGACCCCCAGTCTGGCCCTTCCCCTGCTCCCCTCCCACCAGCCTTTCGGGCAGCTGCCCATTTGGAGAAGGACGGGGGTTAAACCTCAAGATTCGTAAGCGTTTTTCCCTAGTGTTGAAGCGCCATGGGCACTCCTATGGCTGCTGCATCCGCCCCAAAGCTAGAGGCGTGGGAATGGGCAAGGAAAGTGACACTTGCTGCACGTGCAGCGCGCCAGGGCTAAACCTAAATTCCGTGACTGTATCTCTCTGACAACCCTGAGAGGGTTTTTAGCCACCATTTTAAGAAGAGACTGAAGCTCAGAGAGGTTATGTCATCAGTCCAAAGTCACACAGCCAGTAGGTGGCAAATTCAGGTCCACGTGAGTCCAAAAGCTCTCCACCTCACCTTGACCAACACCCGAGGCATCGGCTGGGCCTTTGCTCAGCCTGCCCTACTCGCCCCTTGTGCGCTGCACACCAGCCACGGTGGTCTCCCCTCCAGGCTGAGAACACGATGCCCCGCTCTCTGGGACGCTCTCCCCCCTTCTCTCTACTTAGCTGACACCGGCTCATCCTGTGGCTTTCAGCTCAGCCGTCACTTGCTCAGCAAAGTCTTCCTGGCCACCACCCTTGACAAGAGTCCAGGTTAACCCTCCACCCTCCCCACACTCTCTTTTCCCGGGGCCCCGGGCCTCTCCTTCAGAGCATTTGCCAACAACTGGCACAGTGGGTGATGAGTCGGCTGTGGTCTGTTTCCCCACCGGGACCATGGCTTTCAGGACGGCAGGAACTCTGCCTGCCTTCTCCACCACTCAACCCAAGTACTTCCCACAGGACCCGACACGTAGCAGGTGCCCGACTGGATCTCACGAACGAGCGAAGGCACCAGCGAGCACCCACACGTGCTCCCTGGACAGGAGGCCCGAGCCTTGTCACCCTTGTGTTCAGCACGGGTATCAGTCACAGGCCCGCACAGCCACACCATCTACCACCCACGCTGACGCCTTGAAAAGCGGGATGACAAATCGCCCGCCACTCTTGTCGGATGACAGCACGGCCCTGTCCTGCAGTTTCCACACTGAACCGTGGGCCTCTCGTTTCTAGGTGCTACTGCCACTTCAGTTTCTCTGTCACCGCTAGTCAAGTGACCTGAACGAAGAATGCTCACAAAGCTGACCAAGAGTAGAGACGTTTTTATAAAGCGCTTGGGTGAGGCGTGGATACACAAAAGGCACGAGGAGCTTTCACGTGCAGGTCCCATGGCCCTGGGGATACCAGCTAAACATACAGCAGGGCCAACTCACTCACTCAACCAGCACCTACAGGGCTGAGTATAAAAAGGCCAAGATCTGGTCCCGCCTCTCCTCCCGCTGTTCCCCGAGTCTATGCTCTCGGGACCGCGCCCAACACTCAGGATCCAGGCAGGACCTGGGCGAAGCTGGGTTCAGCGCACGGCCCCATCATCTGCACTGTCTGCGTGGCTTGAGGTAGCCTCCTCTGTGAACTCAGGCTAAGGCCTCCCTCCCACGGCTGTCATCGGGACGCCCGACTTCAGGACACGGGACTGAGATGCACGCAAAGTGCTCGCTAGTGCTCACTGCGCGACAACCGCCGTCGCCTCATCTGTGGGCCCCAGAGGAACGGGGACCCCCACCGGGAGCGACTGTAGGAGGTTCCACTTAAGTGTCCAAGCGCTCGGCGTGGGTCCTGCTTTTGAGTGTCGCCTGCAGACCCTCCGGCGAGCGTGTAGGCTGCATCCGCCGATCCCCGGCTCTCAGCAGCTGCCACCACCACCCCCGGCCTCCCCTCTCCTCTCGTGGCCACAGTTCCCAGCCAGGGGTCTCTGCTGAAACCCTCCTGAGGGGAGTGGGGTGGCTTGTGAGCCGCAGCCTTTTCCTCCATCATCACGGGGGTCTCTGGCCAGCCTGAATTCATCCTGGCCTATTCCCAGGCCACCACACAGGCCTGGGACCCAAAGGTTCACCCTCTGAAGGGTATTTCTCACTTCAAGCTAATCAAGTCAGCTTTGGGAGGAACTCTAGAGCCTTCTCTGGAATGGACAGAACTAAGTAGCCTCTCTCCTCTGCAAACAAGTTTCCCCTCTTTAAAGAAGGGACCTGGAGATGGCCCCTTAAAGGAAACACCAATATTGGGGAAAATCTCCTTTCTGGGGGTTTATTAAGCTCCAATGTTCCTTTAAGAAAGCAACTGCAGCGCAATCTGCCTCCTAATGCATTCATAAATCAGACATTCAAGTCTCAGAATAATTTCCCCATAATTCATGTTAATCATTCCACTCTCGTAACACGAATCATCTGTTTAATGGAAACTTTTACCAAGACAGGCAAGAGCCACTGGATCTTGCTTTAAAAAAAATCTCTCAGAGCTCAGAAGGTTTTCTATTATTGACAGAAAAGTTACTGCATTTTTAACAGGCACTTTAAATATTACTCATGCAATCAAAGCTGTTTTCCTAACTCGACTTACACAGTTTTCAAACATAAGCTACAGTTGACCTTATTAAATATTCCAGAGCACCACTTTCACACCACGGCACACAAAAGTACAGTCCCAAAGCTTCTGGCAGCATCGGGAAAAAGGGAATCTTCATAAACTCTTCCAAAGGGAGCAGCAAAGGCACGGACTTCCAAGAGATGCCCCAGGAGGAGGGACCGGGGGCAGGTCCCCAGAGAAGCTGTCTGCACAGAACTTCAGTGGGCAGGCAGAGACAGCGACCTGGCCGTTCTGCAGCTTCAGTCAAGAACTTCACTCTCCAAGAATGCTCTCCGAGTGCTCCAAGGACGAGACCGTATTTTTTAGCCTCATTAAGGTCCAGAATGTCACGTGGGTAACAGAACAATGCGATGTTTTCAAAATGGAAAACTCGGAACAGCCTCTCACACTGAATCTATAAACTAGGGACTAATACCACATATAGCTACCATTCACCGAACACTCACTACCAGCGCTGCGTTAAACAGCACAGAGATATAACACCGCCCTTAATCCTCAGGACAACCTGTGAGAAGGGCATTTTCATCTCCCCACTTTACAGACAAGAAAATAAGGACAGAGACTGTAACCACTAGCTCATGGTCACTGCGCCAGAGAGTGGCAGAGCCAAACTGGGAGCAGAGGCACGTTCAACCCAGTACCCAGGCCCTAAACCCTTACTCCCAACTCGCGGAAAGGTCAGAGCTAGAGTCCCGCCCCACCCTGACCCCAGCACGCAGGACACTCTGGGTGAAGAATCACTGCCATTTCCCACCAGTCAACTGCTGGTCAAAACGGTTTGGCTCCTGGAGTTCCCGTCATGGCTCAGCAAGTTCAGGGCCTGATTAGTAGCCATGAAGATGTGGTTTGACCCCAGGCCTCGCTCAGTGGCTTAAGGATCTGGCATCACAAGCTGTGGTGTAGGTCACAGATACGGCCTGGATCTGGCGTTGCTGTGGCTGTGGTGAAGGCCGGCTGCTGCAGCTCCAGTTTGACCCCTAGCCTGAGAACTTCCACAGGCCGCTGGTGCGGCCCTAAAATACTGAACAGCAGCAAAAAAAAAAAAAAAAAAAAAAATAGTTCAGCTCCTTTGAGTGAGCAGGCAAGCTGTTGAGTAAGGCTGAGACCTCATGACTGAGCAGGGGTTTAATGAGAGCCCATCACAGGCCTCCAGGGTGGAGGTCAGGAGGAAGCAGAGTGGCAAGAGCACGGCTCTAAGTAAATGTGAGCAAAAAAGGAGACAGATGCATGTGGACCAACTGGCAGCAAAGGACAAGACATCAGACCAAGTAAATGAAGAAAAGAGAAAACAACCATGGGTACAATTTTTAAACAGTAGACTTTACACCGCATACATTGCTGAGCCAGTGACCCAAGAGAAAGGAGCTATGGCGTAGCCCGCAGATGGGGCCAGGATCCCCCCTTGCTGTGGCCACGGCACAGGTCAGCAGCTACAGTTCCCATCTGACCCCTAGCCCAGGAACTTTTGTATGCTGTGGGAAAGACCCTAAAAAAAAAAAAAAAATGGGCAGAAGACCTAAATAGACATTTCTCCAAAGAAGACACACAGATGGCCAACAGGCACATAAACAGATGCTCAACATCACTCATTATTAGAGAAATGCAAATCAAAACTGCAAAGATCTATCATCTCAAACCAGTCACGACGGCCAACATCACAAAGTATACAAATTATAAATGCCGCAGAGGATGTGGAGAGAAAGGGACTCGCCTACACTGCTGGTGGGAAGGGAAAACGAGGTGGCCACCACGGAAAACAGTATGGAGGTTCCTTAAAAAAGTAAAAACAGAGCTTACATATGGTCCAGCAATCCCTCTGCTGGGCATACACACAAAAAAAGAAAAACACTCTAATCTGATAAGATTCATCCTTCCCAACGTTTACAGCAGTACTATTTACAATAGTCAAGAAGTGGAAACAAACCAAGTATCCATCAGCAAACAACTGGCTTAAGAAGTTTGCATGTGTGTGACACACATGACAGAATATTAATCAGCTATAAAAAAGGAGGAAATAACACCACTGCAACATGGACTAAATGAATATCATACTAAGTGAAATAAGTCAGAGAAAGGTATCATATGACATCACCCACATATGGAATCTAAAGTATAATACAAATGATTCTATATACAAAATAGAAACAGACTCACAGACATAGAAAACAAACTTAAGGTTACCAAAGGGGAAAGAGAGGAAAGAGATATGAACGAGGGGCTTGGGATTAAAAGTTACAAACTACTACAAATAAAACAGATAAACAACAAGATCCTACTTATAGCATGGAGAACTATATTCAATATCTAGCGATAATGCATAATGAAAAATAACCTGAATACATATATAACTAGTAACTTTCTATACACTAGAAACACAATACTGAAAGTCAATTACACTTCAACAACAGCAAAAAAGCAAATCAAAGCAGCAAATAACAACAGAAGATAAAGAGCGTATTTTTACCCTCAAAGTCTAGATCACGACGCAGAGCAGCTATTGCTTTGGCAGCAGGCGAAATGGCTAAAACCAACCTGCAGACCAAAGGGGCAGCCGCCCACCTCTGGTTAGAAAACCACACAGGACTATCAGGCCACCCCGCCTGTCCAGGCTCCCTGCCCTGCTTGACCCACCCAGCCGACCCCAAAGGACGGTTTCTCCATCACACGATCCTCTCCTCAAAGCACGACTTGAACTGGGATGAACACCTGACCCCAGAAGACACTCAGCCCAAAATAACCGAACCCCTCAAAAATTATGCAGCAACATGGGTGGACCTAGCAATGGTCACGCTAAGTGAAGGCGGTCGGACAATGAGACACCATCAAATGTGATCACTTACATGTGGAATCTAAAAAAAAAAAAAAAGGCACAACGAACTTCTCTGCAGAACAGATACTGACTCACAGACTTTGAAAAACTTAGTTTCAAAATGAGACAGGTTGGGGGTGGGGGGATACACTGGGGATTTGGGATGGAAATGCTATAAAATTTGGCTGTGATGATTGCTGTACAACTATAAATGTAATAAAAGTCATTGCATAACTAAGAAAAAATGTGCTTAGCTAATGATGGGCTTTGGAACTAGAAGATGATGTTGGGGGCCAGAAGGATGGTTTCTCGATGCAAACATACTAACAAACAAGATGAGAATTCCAGTTGACCTAGGAAAGTGAGAGAACAAACTAGACAAGTTAAAGTGGGGTTGGGGGGGGTTGTTACAATTTAAGGTAAAATTACAACTGGGCCAAGTGCTGCAAAGGAGGGGAGCGTGGGCCCCTGAGAGTGAACAATGGGCACCTGAGACCTCGTCTGGGATCTGGAAGCTTCCCCCAAGAAGGGAGACCAGGAGGAAGAGCGGGAGCTCCCCAGGTGGCGAGGGAAAAGGGGAGGCCAGCAGGAAGAACAGCACGTGCAAAGGCCCTGTGCCACCCACACAAAGCCAGCCGGGTGGGAGGCAGTGCACACACGAGACGACACAGAGCACTCTGCACACCACCTCAGGGCGCCCTGGCACTGCAAGAATCTCAGGCCGGACTCGGGTCTGGGACACCTGCCCTAGGCTACCTTTCCTGCCAAGAAGTCTCCCGGGCTGGCCATGTCTGGGGCTGCTGCCCCCGCCCCGGTGCCTCCCTCTCCCCGTCTCCATGCTTTGTCCTCTGTCCCTGCTGCTTCCGCGTCTCCCGCGCACAGGACTGCGTGCTCCGGGGGGGCGTGGGCTCTGCTCCCTTATTACTCTTGCTGTATCTTATTAAATCGGCCTGGCGCCCGCCTGGTGTTCTTCTGCACAGAGCAGCAGGGTTCTTGCGGCAAGAGGTAGCTGGGCCAGCTGTATTTCCTTTTGTGTGGAGGAATGACCTAGATGCCGCTTTGTACAACAGACTCCTACTTGTAGGCTTTAACCCCTTCCTCCCCGTCCAGCCTGGCGCTCGGGTGGAAGCAGAGGTCTGGGCAGCAACGGGGTGGTGTCATCTGAGCTGACGCGGAGTAGCTGACGAGATGGCTCAGGACTGTTCCAGAAGGCCAGGCCATGCCTCCGCACACCAGGTGTCCCTGGAGAGGCCAGATGCAGCAGAGGAGTCTTCCCTGGGGACCTTGTTCACGGCGAGTGGTGCCCATGACACGAGTGAAGGAAGGTGAGCACCTTGTGGCTCCCTCCACCCGCTTCTCTCCTTAGCGGCTTCCAACCCAGACCGTCACACTCATTTATTCACTCACTCATTCATCGCAGTTATTCATTCACTCCGCTGGCTACTCTGAAAAGGTGCTACGAGGGACCCTCAGCTAAATAACAGAAGCATGAGAATTCCTTCCAAGAAGATTACAAATAGCCAAACGCTCTCCCCAGGGTACCGCCCCCAGGCACTTCCCCGGGAGAAAGAGCGGCCAGAGACCAGACAGCGGGTCACGAGCCGGACTGACCTGGAGGCACAGACTAGCAAGCTGGGTGCGTTCCTCAAAGTGATAAAGGAACTGGGACCACTGTGCTGGTCGCCTCAGGCTGCTGCCGCGGAACACCACAGACTAGACGGCTTGAACCACAGCGATTTCTATCTCACAGTCCTGGGGGCTACAAATCAAAACCGAGGGACCGCACGACTCTTTTCCCTGGGGAGGATGCCCACGCTGGCTTGTAGGCGGCTGCCTTCTCGCTGCGTCCACACGGCGCGGAGGGAGAGAAGCAAGCCTTCTGGTGCCTCTTTCTAAAAGGGCACTTGTGGAGTTCCCTTTGTGGCTCAGTGGTTAATGAATCCGACTAAGAACCATGAGGTTGCAGGTTCGATCCCTGGCCTTGCTCAGTGAGTTAAGGATCCGGCGTTGCTGTGTCTGTGGCGCAGGCCGGCAGCTATAGCTCCTGTTAGACCCCTAGCCTGGGAACCTCCACATGCCACGGGTGCGGCTCTAGATAAAGGCAAAAAGACATAAATAAATAAATAAATAAATAAATAAATAAATAAATAAATAAAATAAAAGGGCACTTGTCCCGGCGCGAGAGCCTGACCTGAGCGAACCAGCCTGAGGACTAACCGGGATCCCATGGGGTCACCGCTCAGACCAGCCCCGGGCCTCAGCCACGGAAACGCCCTGCGACTTGCTTGTTCGGGTGGTGACCGGCGCGGACCCGGTCCCTCGGGTGAACGGCAGGTGCACCTTGTCTCCCAGGCCCCTTATCTCCCTGCCTCGCCCTCTCCGCACGCGCCCGACCAGCAGATTTTGCATCTTCTCCTGGCCTCTGCCTTCTCCCGCCAAGCCGGGGCGTGACTTGCAATTGAACTGTTTCCCTCCAGGGGTATGAAAGGAAACGGCACACACAAGAGGTGTGATTAAATGCTGAGCTGGTCATCCTGCCACGATCCGACAGTCACAGGCGGCCCACGTCCGGCGATTTTCTAGCTCTTAATCACATCCCTGCCGGATTTAAAATGCAATGAACATCAATGAGAACAAATGCTAATAAGGCTCTAACAGGCACTGGATGTCAAGAGGTGAGGAGCGGGCCTTGCATATTTTGACTGAAAGAGGGTCAAAGAGGAAATAACCGCGATACTAAATAGAAATCTTTTATTCAAGAGGAACAGTCCCCAAAAGGCAGCTGCTCCAATCAGCGACACTCCCTCATTAAAGAATGTGCCGCTCCAGGTCCCGCGGCAACAGAAACACCCAGATTCGTGACATCTATCTTTCCTGGCTCGGAGCTAACGTGGTGAAGTCACCAGCAAATTCACAGCAGGCCTCAGAGAAAGATAAGAGCCCCTTCCTGACACATGCGGTCATTAGAGTTTTAGCTGTAGCGAAATTTCTCTGGGAAAACGCTGTGGCCTTAGAAACGTCCTATCAAATGCCTCCTGCAGGCAGCACTGGCGAAGTCAATGCATCTGTCAAGTGTGAGCAGCTGTGCTTTTTTCTCCCTCTGCTGGGTCTCGGGAGAGCCTGGCTGGGACATGGACTTGACATCTACGGAGGATGGGAGGAAGGACAGCCACCAGCCAGGCTGTACTGCTCTGACTGCTGGTCACTGCACCCGCCCACAAGCCATCCCCGGCCACCCTGCACTTCGCTCTGGCCCCGGAGCCCGGCTCGGCCGTGGCCCGGGGATGCTCAGCCATTCTCTGGGCTTCCTGTGCCTTCAGATGTATGACCTCTCCAATTTCGCCGACAGCCTCCAACACCCAGTCTGCGGCTGCCGTGGGGTTTCCTGATTAAGCAAGACTTGCTTTGAGTGCTAATGAGGCCGAAGGGAGTGTGACAACTTCCAGTCAGAGAGACCTGGATCTGAGGCCCGGCTCCCTGGTCGCTGGCTAGGAAACCTCAAGCGCTGTCTTGTCCTCAGCCCTGCTTTCCTCCAGTGCAAACGGGGGAGGCCTTACAATGGAGAAAGCGCCTGGCACGGGGCCATGGGCCTGCGGTGAACACCTCATTAGGAAGCTCTCATACCTGGTTTCATAAAGAAATGGGGTTTTCATTCCAATATAGTCGTTAAAGTAGCTGGATCAAAAAGGAAGCCTCAGCGGGCTTTGAAGAGCAGTCTGCGGTGAGAAGCCAACACTTTAAAGCAACAGGCTTCACCAGGAATTATGCAAACAACTTGTCATTAAAATGGGAAGCCGATGGGAAGCCAAGGGGAGCCATAACACCAGGGAACCCCCAAATCATACACAGCCTCTTTGGAGGGAAGGGGTGAGTTCACCTTGAACCCTAATCTAGATGTCCTCACATTTTCTTTTCATCGCTTAGATTTCCATCTTTGATGCCAACATGATAACCGCGGTGAATGTGACAGCCGCTAAGACTCCCCAAATGCTTCCTACAGGCCAGGTACCAAACTAAACCCACTTATCTGGCTATTTAAAAATTCCTCACAAGAACTCATGAAGAATCAGCAGAAACAGAACGTGAACACCAACTTGAGCCATGTACACCACTTATATTTTCCAGCAGCCGCATTAAAAAGTAACAAGAGGAGTTCCCATGACGGTGCAGCTGAAACAAACCTGACTAGTGTCCATGAGGATGCGGGTTCGATCCCTGGCCTCACCCAGTGGGTTAAGGATCCAGCATTGCTGTGGCTGTGGTGCAGGCCGGTGGCTATAGCTCCAATTAGACCCCTAGCCTGGGAACCTCCACATGCCGCAGGTGCAGTCCTTAAAAAAAAAAAAAGTAACAGGTGGAATTAAAGTTCAGTATTTTATCTAATGTATCCAAAATATTATTTCAACAGGTCATCCATATTTGAAAATATTAACGCTCGATTTTGCCTTTTATTTTTTTTCCTTCAAACTGAGGCTTTGAAATCTGGTGTGTGTTCTACACTCACAGCCCATCTCAGTTCAAGGGCTCAGTAGACACACGGGGCGGGTGGTTACCCTGCTGGACCACATGGGGCTAGAAAGTGGGGAAATTACATAAAGAAACTTGGCCAGGGCCCCACATGTTATTACCACCCAGGATTCTTGGCCTCCGTAATCAATAGAAATTGGTAAGAGGCCAGACAGGAGAATTCAGGCAAGGCTTTATCGGGCCCCTGCTACAGGAGAGGGGAGTGAAAATGAGCAACAGATTCTCTTGCTCTCTGCTCACGCACTGAGGGGGGGCGCGAGCGTGTTCCTTCTATGAGATGCAATGAGATGACGGTAGTGGCAGGTCCAGGGGTCAGGCCAGAGGGGTGGCTTAGGTGGTCTGCCCACTCCCCGGGGGTGTTTTGTGCAGGGGGCATGCGTAGTACCTGGTTTTGCTCTCAGCTCTTCTATGCAAGTGGCAGTTGGTTTTCTTTTTTTTTTTTTTAATCTTCTTGCCCATAATTTGGCCCGACTGCATATGCATGCAGTTATTTTTAGTCCGTTAGAGTTTCTTTGTATTTTGTTGCTGGAGAAGATGCTTGTCCAGGTGCAAGCACTGCAGTCAATGCAGCCGAGGGTCCCAGGTCATAGCCTGTCTCCTGGGAGTCCCTCCCGAACAAAGCTCTTAGCTCGGACGCTCTCCTGCCTCCTGTTAGCCGGATCCATTCAACCCCACATTCTGCAGCCCACCACCTGCGCCAAGACATAGGGGCTTCATCCTTCATCCCAAGGACTGGATGCAAACCTCTTCCTGCGAGCTGAGGGCAAAATGCCAGGCGACACCTGCAACTTCACCTTTGACAAAAGATCCTGACAAGGCAGCCTCTCCAAAACCTGCTAAAAAGGACCTCAGGGTGAGGAACAGCTAAGAATCGGAGACACACACTTTTTAAGCAGCACCCAAGTGATGTCAGAGGGTAGTTTCAAAAATGTCACCGAAAAAGTCGTATTCTGTGTCAGAACGTCCCAGACAGTATGGGAGAGATGGGCTGCAGTTGGGCAGGATCCCAAAGTAAAATATCAGGAAGGGACAGCGCTCGGCACAGAACAACACGGGCTCCGGGAGGCGGTAACGCACCTTCGCTGAGAAGCCGTCAGCGCACATGCAGCGGGGCCCAACGACGGGCAAGTGATGGGATGTGGCGACGGAGCCGGAAGGGGCTCACGGCAGGTGAAGGGGCCTGGGGGTGAGCACCCCCCAAGGCCCGAGTCTCCCCTCAGAGAGTCTGGAGTTGTGTCCTCACAGACGTGGAAATTATTCAGGCCAGAAACTCTCGGCAGCGGTAACGTGAGGCACGACGGCTTCATGCTAATGACTTGCCATCAGTTGTGCCGTGAGGAGAACTGCTTTCAAGAACCAAGACGGCTTGAAAGGCCTCCCTGAGACTGACACGTCCAGCAGCGTTTCCAGCCCAGACACCGCAGCTGCGGATACTCAGGGCCTCAAGAGAAAGACGGTGAAGACCCCCAAGTGTGAACTGCTTTGTCCTTAACTAAGCACAGGCCCGACCCAATGTTCCCGTCTGAACAAGGCGGGTTTCGCCTTCTGCTGAACGGCCTCCTGTCAGCAGCCATCCCTGCAGAACGGTCTGCCCGGCGCCTGAGGCCAGCCGCCAATGCCCTGCCCTGCCAGGCCACGTCAGGGGGCCAAGGCCTCGACCCACGGGTGGGGGTCCTAACGGGCTCCAGCGGGGCGGTGGGTGGCCTGTCACCCCTGAAGCCACTGAGTTCATTACGACAGAGCTCGGCCAACCCTGAGCTCCGGGTAACCGCTCTCTGTCCCATTCCACACCTGGGCCTCTGTCCTTTGGGGCACGGGGGGCGGGGTGGTGGTGCTCTGGTTACTGCAGAGACAACAGCTACCAGCAGGAGCTCAGCGTCAAAGATACCGAGCTGGGCTCTAACTCACCGCATGACCTTGGTTGAGTTCTTTACCTTCTCTGAGCTCCAACTTCTTTTTCGGTCACAAAGGGACTCATTCATTCATTTAACAACTGACGATTGAGCCTGGACTATCCTAGTTTCTGGGGACACGATAGTGAAGAAAATTAAAAAAAAAAAAAATCCCTCTCTCATGGAACCTAATGCTCATGGGAGGAGGAGGCGCCTCGTGGCAGCTCAACAAGTGCCAACCAACCCAACCACGGTGCCTCCCTCACAGGGCTGTTGTGAGAATTCACTGGAACAGCACAGCTAATGCAGACTGCACGCACTAAATAAGTGTTAGCTATTGTTATCAAGAATAGTAATAACACTTGTATACAATCCTTTCAGCTACACCTGGGCCTGGCTCCAAAAGTCCAATTTGGCTGGAAGTCAGGGTCAGATAAAAGCCTGACCGGGCTCCACGCCCCCCATCCTAACATCTTCCTGGCTTCGTGCCCCAAGGAAGGCGCCCCAGACAGCCTTCGCTGAGCAAATGCAACAGGCCCATCCCGCCCAGGTGCACAGTGAAAGGCGGCTCTGCGACAGGACTCTGGAGGGTACATTTCCACTACCCAGTGGCAGGCCGGCTTTCTGCCAGGCTCCATGAGAAGCCACGCGCCTGCCTTCAAGGAGCTCACACACCAGCAATGAGAAGCGCCCCAGAGCCCCTCCAAGGTGCTGTGGCACGCTGCATCTTCGCGGGACTGGAGGGACAGCAAGGGCTGCACTCCCACCATCACTGAGAATGCATGGCTTTGCAGTGGTCCTCCCGGGAGTCTGGGACCCTGCGAGATGGGCATGAGGACGCCCTCAAGGATGGCAGCAGCTCTCGGCACGCCGCTTACTAAGCACTTGCTCAGTGTCAATGCTGCGTGCGGTGCGTGCTTTGCACTGTCTTAACGCTCTCAATAACCCTATGTCAGTATTCTTTTTCTCCTCTCTGTTTTGTAAACAAGGCAACTGAGATGAAGTCATGTGTCCAAGGATGCACAGCAAGGCAAAACCAGGCAGGGCATCCAACTCCAGAGGCTGGAATCTCCAACAATCTGCTAAACCTCAATTGAGGCCACCCCAGGGAAAAGGGAAGGCAAAGAGGCCAGGCCCAAAGCCACCAACCTGTAGCAGTCACATTCAATCTAGTGCCTAGGGATGAATTCCATGTGGAATTTACATGGAAAAAAAGCTCCGCTGCTAATTTCCTAAAAAAAAAAAATTGTTAGGATAAACGATGGCCAATATCAAAGCATAGCTTATCTGCCCTAGCTTTAAAAAAATGTCAACAAGCCAAACATCCATCCACAGTATAATAGATAAATTGGGATAACAGGTTCATATAAGGGAACACAACACAGCAATGAAAAGCAACTACTACTCGATGCAACATGGTAATTAATCTCACAGACCTGATGAAGGAAATAAGACAGATACAGAAGAATACATACTGGATGCATCCATTCTATGTCAAGTTCAAACACAGGCAAAACTAATCAATGGTGACACAGGTCAGAATGGCAGTTACCCTTGGTAAGGGAGCACTGGCTGGGAAGGGTATGACAGAGCCTTTGTGGGTGCTGCAAATGTTCTTAGATCTTAATCTAGACAAGCTTGCAGAGGATTATTAGAGATAAACATTTATTGGACTGTACACTTAAGATCTGTGTACCTCTCTGTACGATACCTCAGTAATGATCTAAAATAAAAATCAAATAAAATCTCAATAAATGATTTAATCCAAGATCCTGTCTTTAGGTAAGAATGAACCCAGAACTCCTTTCAGAAAGAAGGCAACTGCCTATCTCATGTTGTTAAAGTGAAAATAAGGATTAAAAAAAAAAAAACCCAAGTAAAAATCCTGTCACAACAATCAAACACTCAGCAGTGGAATTAGCCAGTGGAAACTCATGCTCCAGGCTGCACAGGTTAATCATGACCTCCGGTGACCCTTGGCCCTCCCCACTGGGGAGGATCCAAAGTTTGATTCTAGAAAGACAGGTCTAGTGTGAATAGTGCTGCAATGAACATGCGTGTGCACATGTCTTTTTCATGGAAAGTTTTGTCCAGATATATGCCTAAGAGTGAGATTGTTGGGTCCCACGGTAGTTCTATGTATAGTTGTCTAAGGTACCTCCATACTGTTTTCTACAGTGGTTGTACCAGCTTACATTCCTGCCAGCAGTGCAGGAGGGTTGCTTTTACTCCAAACCCCCTCTAGCATTTATTATTTGTGGACTTATATTAATGAGTCTCACTGGTATGAGGTGGTACCTCAACAGTTTTGATTTGCATTTCTCTAATAATCAGTGATGCTGAACATTTTTTTTCACATGCCTGTTGGCCATCTTTATATGTTCTTTGGAGATGTGTCTATTTGGGTCTTTTGCACATTTTTCAATTGGGTTGTTGGCTTTTTTGCTGTTGAGTTGTATAAGTTGTTGTTTGTATATTTTAGAAATCAAGTCCTTGTCAGTTGCATCATTTGACACTATTTTCTCCCATTCTGTAAGTTGTCTTTTTGTTTTCTTTTTGGTTTCCTTTGCTGTACAAAAGCTTGTCAGTCTGATTAGGACCCACTGGTTTATTTTTGCTTTTATTACTGTTGCTTTGGGAGACTGACCATGAGAAAACATTCACAACAGCCAAGACATGGAAACAACTCAAATGTTCATCGACAGATGATTGGATTAGGAAGCCGTGGTATATATACACAACGGAATACTACTCAGCCATAAAAAAGAATAAAATAATGCCATTTGTAGCAACACAGATCAAACTAGAGACTCTCACACTGAGTGAAGTAAGTCAGAAAGAGAAAGACATATGATGTCACATATCTGGAATCTAATATATGGCACAAATGAACCTTTCCACAGAAAAAATCATAGACTTGGAGAATAGACTTGTGGTTGCCAAGGGGGGGAGGGGGAGGGAGGGGGATGGACTGGGAGTCTGGGGTTAATAGATACAGATTATTATTGCCTTTGGAATGGACAGGCAATGAGATCCTGCTGTATAACACTGGGAACTATGTCTAATCACTTGTGAAGAATCTATACATTATATGTAACCAGGTCACCATGCTGCACAGTATAAAATTGACAGAACACTGTAAACCAGCTACAAAAAAAATAAAATAAAAACCATTATACCAAAAAATTTTTTAAAAAATTAAAAAAAAAAAAAAAATAGACAAGTCTGCAGAGAACAAAGCCCACCCCCACCACTTCAAAGGGGCCTGCAAGAATATTCCCTTCTCTGCACCCAGGAGCATCAGCACTGGGCCTTTTCAGAAGATGCCACAAGATACTCAAAAGCAAGCTTAAGAGTGCTGAATGCAACAAAACTGTCGCTGGCCCTCTCAGCAAGTACACAAAGTAAAAGAAGCATTCAGGACCAAAGGAGCCCAGCCACCACCAGGCTTTCGCACCAGCAGACCACTGCAGACGTACTTGCCTCTAATTATTTCCAGGACTGGGAACAAGCTGGGCTCAGCATAAGAGCTGGGGACCCATCCAGTCAAAAGCCTCGCCTCCCCTGCTTACCAAAGACCCCCAGGCGCCTTCGCTTGCCTTTGCTGCGTCACTGTCTGTGGTTTTGATGCGAGAGGCCAAGGAGTAATGAGAGTTGCTGGGTTTGATCACAATCACACTCTTGATTTGAATTGCGGTTCAGCAATTACAAGGCCCTCAGCCAGTAGAGGCCCTTGGGATTCGGAGGGAGGGAGGGGGATTTTCAAAAAGAAAAGAGACCCACCATTCAAAGAGGTTTCCCTTCCACGCTCCTCGGAGAAGAGTCTTTTTCAGACACCCCCCTCACGGCACTGGGGGAAGCAAATACGCCTCATGGGAAAAGTAGGTCCTGAATTCATTTTATTTTCATGCCCTTGTTTTCCTTTCCTTTCAGATTCTTTTTTTAAGATGCTGCTGTATACAGGATCTCTGCCGCCAACCTTTCTGGTGCACTTTTGTACATGTGCCAGAAAAAGACTACGCTGACGTTAACAGCCTTGCAGCCTGGGTGACAAAATCAAGGGTGACTTGGGCCCTCTTCAGTGCGTGCACTTGCACAGAAAAGAGTACATGACTAAGAATTGTACTGGTGTCGCCTTGTTCACGCGTTCGCTTCTGCTGCAGTATTCTCACCACCATGGCGCCTCACACTTGCCCAACCCATGAAGAGGAGACCAGCTGGAACATGTGAATATCTGGGTTCTCCTCGCCCCTCAGAGAAGTCAGCGCTACTCTTTGGGGGCTTCAGAATGAGAGGGGAGGAGCTGAGAGGCAGAGGACAAGCCCTCCTCCCGCTTCTGCGTTGTCAACATCTTGCTCCAATGAGGACAAATACTTGCACGTGCATCTCCACGTGGCGAGGGGTCTGGGCTCGAACACTGAATCAGGGCATGGCCTCACACAGAGGCAGTACTGGGCAGGGATGCCCAAGCACAGGCCTCCAAGTGGGGAGCTTGACTGCTCTGGCCCACAGGGCCCTGGTGTGGGAGGCACCTGTGAGGCCCAGGTCCCGGGGCATGTTGAGCGCTAGGGCCCCAGGGCCCACCTCCCTCTCCCTCTCCCTCTCCCAGGTAAGGAACCTGGAGAAATGCCTGCTACCAGGCCTCTCATCTATCTCAGAGAGTTGTGCCTAAAGTGGATTTAACTTTCAGAAAAAATTCTAATATGTGATGTCTGGCTCTCCAGGCATCAAGGAACAATTTGTTCCTATTACTTTTTTTTTTCCTTTAATTTTCTACAAGGAACATGTCTTACTCGCGGAATAATAAATTAAGTTTTGGGAACAAGGCAAGACATCAGCAATTAACTAAGCTGACAGACCCATCATGGGAAGGGGAGGCTACTTCTTATGCTCCTGCGTGACCACCGGCTGGAGCAGAATTCTGGATTCTCTTCTAATGCATTCAGGAGACATTCTTGACACCGGACGTTCCTGACACTGGACAGATTCCAGAGTCAACAAATTAACAGGTAAGTCCTTGCCCCAAAGAGAAATTAGCCCAGCCTGAACCAAATCAGGCAAGACTAAACAGATGAGGACCAGGAGACAGAGCTGGAAGAAACAGCACAACCCTCCCTCTTCCTCTCTCAGAGTCTGTCTGCATGGGTATCACAGCCTGAGGGACACCGAGCGAGCGGGGAGACACAAGTGCGGGTGCTTGGGCTGTGGGGCTGGAGGAAGAGGGGCGAGAACTCGTACGGGGGAGGGGGGAGCGAGGTGGCACTGGGGGTTCAGGTGGGACAGGCACAGCCACCCCAGCTCCGGAAGATGGAGACGAGCCCGCTGATGAGCAAAGCCAATCTCGAAGGCTGAGCTGAATGGCACCAATTTGTCTCAGGCACGGATGGCTTCAGTTTCGGGAGCTGCAAACAGGAATGAACCCAAAAGCCCTTTCATGCAAATAAGCCGGTCTTCGCAGTGAGCTGGAGCTGCCGGCAGCTCGGTGCAGAGAACCACTTATTAATAAGCAAAGCGGCCAGACGGGGTCCCAGGACCACAGGGCAGTGTGTCTGCGGCCACGCGGTCTCTCCGCCAGGCCTCGGCAGGCCAGACCGGGCTACAGTGCCCGCGGCCAAGGCTGTCCTCCAGGGACCAGCCCGCAACCCTGAGCACTAGGAGTAACTCAGTCCCCTCCTGGGGAGCTGGAAGGAGACCTCTCCAGCCTGGAGGACAGAAGAGAGAGGCAACAGAGGGGCAGACAGGCGGCCTGGTGCAACACTCAGAGGTGCCCACAGAGCACCAACCCGCGAGGCTGCTGCCATTTGCTCAGCCACCTCCCAGTTTTCGGCAGGCGGGCTCGGCTGTTGGAAGGATTTGGCTTTTGCGCAACTGAAGCTGTTTCCTAAGGGCTTTCCCTTCCCCCGCTAGCTGTGGGGTGCACCCTGCTCTCCCACAGGGCCTGCGAGAGCCCAGAACATCCTACCCGCACTGTCTAACCTGGACACTTGCCTCCAGGCCTGGGGACACTCCGCACGGCAGTGCACGGGGACCCGCGTGCTTTGCAGCCAGGAGTATGAAAACCCATTCTGGCTTTCCGTCACAACCAAGACAGCCTCGCCATGTGAAATGAGTTTCATCATAATGAATCTATTTTAATCTCCTTCACACACAAGCGAGATCAAACACACACAGATTTCTCTTTACAGCAAAGCGGGAAAAAAATAAACCCTGTGGATGTGTTTCTGTGCCATCCCGTGGCTTTAAACTAACAAAAAGGGAGGGTCTCCTGTTCAAAAAGACACTGCTCAAGGGACAAGGTCTCTTAATACTTCTGTTGCTTCCCACGCAAGCCCCGAGTCCTGGCCGAGCAGCATCCACTGCCCACTGGCGGTACTGGTGCTAAATCACACGAGACAAGCCAACAGTTTTAAACTTCGGACTCACTGCAGGGTTTTAAGAGCTATAAATCATACATTAAGCTAGCCTCTGATTGGAATGTCAGATTTTCTTCCAATATGCCATGACACATGCCCGTGCAAGTGGCCAGCCAGGGCTTGACCGTCAGAGGCTGTGGCGTGAGCGGGGTTGAAAACGCTCTTGTCTTGCCAGAATCCAAATAAGCTCATCTCTCAGGTAATTCGGACCTTGGTGGAGGATCAATTCATGAGCCCCGGCGGTGAGGGCACCAAACCAATTCCCCTGCACAGCCTGAATCATCAGACTAAATATCGCCGCTTTAACACTTGGTGAGGAAGAAGCAGAAAGTCAGGGGAGAACATCCCAGGCGTTCATCCTCCTCTTTTTCCTCTCAGATCTTCGTACCACAACTCCCCGAGACCCACACCAAATAAACTCACCCGACCGACAGCTCGGCGGAGCGGGTGTCACCGGCGTGAATCGCGCTCCATCTGGAGTGTAAGAGAGCGCCCTCCACCAGCAGGACGCGCTACGGGCAGAGGAGGGAAGGAGCGGGCGGGACGTGCCGAGAGGTGACACCGGAGGTTAGGCAGCACCCCAAACCAGAGAGGGATTTCCTTCGACAGAAGATGAATGAACGTGGTCACGTTATTGGTGGAGTCGCCTGGGTGCATTTTCCTAAACAGGTAATGAAACGGCCCGTGTGCATCTAAGATGTGGGTATGGGCCTCAGAAAGAAACCTCCAAACGCGTGTGGCTGAGCGAGAGAGCCCGGGGCGGGGGCTGGCAGCAGGGAGCGTGGGAACCACCCCCGCCCCGGGGGTAGGAGGGAGCCTGTACGCGTTCAGCTTAAAACGGAAGCAGGTGACGTGACTGGGCCTCAGGAGTCGGAGGGGCTGCTGAGCTGAGACGGGCGAAAACTGTGAAGCGGGTTAAGGCGGTCTTGCCTTCCTAGCCCTCTACCCTGTCTCCACAGAGGCCATTCGCCGAGCCTGGCCCTCGTGCTCCCGTCAAGTACCGGGAAGAGCACAGCCTCCGGCGTCACAGAGTCCCTGACTGGTTCAGACCCCAGCACCGCCGCTTACCGTGAGTCCTCGAGTCAGCCACTTAGGCCCCCGAGCCTCCTATTCCCGGGTGTACACGGGGATGTGAGACCCTCTCAAGGAGCTGCTATCAAGGGCAAGTTATATACAACCCTGCAAAAAGTTAAAACTTCTCAGCCCACTGCCCGGCCCACCGCGGGCTCCACAACTGGCAGCCCCAGCTGTCCTTCTCCCACGCAGCCAGCCCGGTTTCCACAGCTGACCTGATGGATTCATTTTTGCATCGACACCAGCAGCTTTTTCTGCCTACTCCTCTTCCGCAAGAAGAGGGGATGGAGCAGGGGGTGGCGGCGGGCAGCGCCCTCATCACGCTCCTCACACCCAAGGGCACAAGCTGGCTGCGCAAGGCCAGCCAATCGGGATGACCTCCTTCGCTCTGGCCAGGGGACAAACAGAAGCGGGCAGCACACAGGCTCCAGGCCGATGGGAGCATCTTCAGTTCGGGTCACCACGGGCTGAGATGGAAATGACCCGACGTGACTGGGGGAGTCCGAGCCTCAGGTCACCATGAAGCCTCCGAGGCCGGGACGCCGGGCATTGCTCTGCCCGTCCTCGGCTCCAGCAGGCGCCTGCGACAGGCCGGGAAGACCGGCTGCCACCAGCTCCCTCTCAGGAAATGCCATCAGCCTTTCGGGTTTTGGGGTCTACTCCACCTCCTTCCTCTCCAAGGAGCACT
The DNA here is from genome assembly GCA_004024745.2 of Catagonus wagneri. NCBI lineage: Eukaryota > Metazoa > Chordata > Mammalia > Artiodactyla > Tayassuidae > Catagonus > Catagonus wagneri. The sequence goes on from PVHT020000128.1 coordinate 774,570, forward strand.
GAGTCAGTAGCAATTTTCAAACAAGCACCGACTAAAATTCAGCCACCGGCTCCCTCCTCATCGCCGGCCCAAGGCCACTGTCCTTTCGAGCGAGGGCCAAAAGAGGCGCATGTCGCCCTTCCCATCCCCCAGAACGAGCACAGAGCCTCTGTCTTCCGCCATCTCTCTGACCCGTGCCTCGGAGAGCCCATCAGGATGGAGGCCACATTTTCCAAGGCTGCCCTCTGCGTCCCCAGCTGCCACAAGCCACCTGGGCTCCGTTCCAGGCACGAGGGCTGTGGCCCAGGCTGTCAGCGCAGTAGGGACATATGGCCTGGAGAGCTCACCTGTCGACCGGGGACTGGGGGAGGGGGTGGCAGAGAGGCGCCTTGCTTTGGGGCTGGGAGACCCCTTAGGAATAACCACAAATGCTCACGTGGAATCGAGAACAGAGCCAACCAGGGGGGCTCTGCCCACAACAGCGGTCTCCTAACCAGACTCTGCCCCTCTGGAGCCCAAATCCTGCCCAGCAGCTCAAACCGACTGCCCGGGGTTTGAGTCCAAGCTCCAGCACTCGCCAGCTGGGCGGCCCTAGGCAATAGCTCCCCAGCTCTCCGTAGGATGATAACTGTGCCTGGATTTGCTTCCTGCGGCTACCATCACAAGTTACCATAGCCTTGGTGACCTAAATTTAGTCTTCCATCTTTCTGGAGGCCCGAAGTCCCAAATTCCAGGGGCTGTCAGGGCCATGCTTCCTCTGAAGGCTCCGGGGGAGAAAGAAGCCTTCCTTGCTCCCCAGTTCCTGGTCACTCCTGTCATTCTTGGCTTGCGGCTGCAAGACTTCATTCCCTGCTTCTGCCTTCACGTGACCTCCCCTCTGCATCTCATCAACCCCGTCATTCTTTCCTTCATATGGATTCCTGTTATTCTCAGTGGATTTAGAATGACCTCCAGAACTTAAAGTTACTGACATCTGCAAAGACCCTAGGCTCCAAATAAGGTTACCTTCAAGGCTACTAGAGGTTAGGCCCTGTGGAGACGTAATCCAACCCCACAGAGCCTGTCACACCGGGTTACGTAGATCACAAGAGATAAGGTCTCTAACGGGTTTTGCAAGAGATCAGGCACACGGTAAACAGTCATCATTACAAGTTACTATCCCCAGTCAACCTCTTTATTGCCTCCTCCAGGAAGCCTTCCTGATACCTCACTCAACAAAATTCGAGACAATTCAGCCTCCCCCTCGAGATGACAACCTCCTTAAGTGCAGGGACCATGAGTGATGAACTTCACTTCCTAAGCATCCCTACAAGTGCAGGAAAACAGCATCTCAGCGGTGAGACTGAGGGCTCCCTCCCACCCTGGCTATGCCACCTTCTCATGATATGACCTTGGACATGTGTATCAATGTCTGGAATCAATCGCCATCCTCTGAGGAACAAGAATATTACAGCTGTGCTTGAATGGGATGAATGTTCTATAGCCCAGAGGGACAGCAAATAGAATATGCTCAGTGGGTGAATTCGCTCACTAAATATCTGGTCACTAAATAAGCGAAGGCCACCAGCCACTCCTGCCCACCATCCAGTCAAGGTGGCCGCTCACACCAAGTCCATCTACACCCGCACACAGCCCTCACAGGCAGGGCCAGCACAGAGCCCACCACCTCACCCGCTCCACGGCCCCAGGAATGAACCACTCCCCCCGCAGACTGATACGTCATGGTCTCTGTCCATCCTTCAGGCATTCACTGAACACAGGCTCTGTCGGGAGGGAACCTACCACGTGCCCAGAGCCTCTCAGATGCTCATGAGCAGGGATCAGCAAACATTTTCTGGAAAGGGCCAGGCAATAAGTATTTTAGGCTTTCTGGACCATTCGGATTCTCTTGCAGCTCAACTCTGTGACATAACAACTGCGCAGACAATGTGCGCACAGGTGAGCGTGGCCGAGTTCCAGAACAACTTTATTTACAAAAACAGGTGTTGAGCCACAGTTGAGCCCCTGCTTCTGAGGGTACACAAATGATGAGACTCAGCATTCACCCGGAAAGGAAGAGACAGCAGAAAACAGGAGCACAGAATCCAGGTCGCTCACTCCCGTATCAGGCTGTTAGGCTGCTGAACTATGTCCCCACCCTGGTCCACCCAGAGTAAATTAAAAGTACACTTAAAACCCAGGAAAGGAGTTCCCTTCGTGGCTCAGTGGTTAACGAATCCGACTAAGAACCATGAGGTTGCGGGTTTGATCCCTGGCCTTGCTCAGTGGGTTAAGGATTCGGCGTTGCCGTGAGCTGTGGTGTAGGTTGCAGACGCGGCTCGGATCCCACGTTGCTGTGGCTGTGGCGAAGGCCGGCAGCTACAGCTCCTGTTAGACCCCTAGCCTGGGAACCTCCATATGCCGCAGGTGCGGCTCTAGATAAAGGCAAAAGACAAAAAAAAAAACAGGAGAAAAAGAGAAACGGTGAAACCAAAAGTCTTTGCCCATGGCACAGAGGAAATATTTATAATATAAAATCCCACCAACAAATCCGAAGAGCGTTCATCCACACATCCAACAGGTGTTTATGGAGTTCCTACTGTGCGCCAGGCCACAGCTGGGCAGTAGGGCTGTAACAGCAAGCAAAGCTGACCCAGCCCGCGGGGGGCCCACAACCCAGCGAATGGGAGTTTCCTCTCTTGGGTAAAAGCACTGAGCCGGATGCTAATGGAAGGCGCACAAATTACACAAAACCACGGAATACAAAGAAGCCCACTGAACACTGACATCCTTTTCAAATGTTGAGCTACGCTCTGACTGTGTTCTCTGATGTGATCTCGAGGGGCTGGAGGCATGGAGAGAGCGGCTGCTGAATTCACAAAGCACAGGAGACAAAAAGCAAGGTCACAACATTACAGGCCGAAAAACTGTTTTTGCTTTTTTTTTTCTTTCTGATGGGCGGCCAAACGTCCAGGGTTTGTAGGCCTAGGCTAGCCCCTGCCATCTCCTGCCCTTAAAGCCCACGCACTGCGATGGCATTTACAGCTCCAAGAGCAAGGCTCCCCGCCCGGGTCTGCCTGACGGCATGAGGGCTACTCCGACCTTCCGCTCGCATGTGGACCTAGTGTGCATCTAGGCGGGGCACCCCCACGTCCCACTGGGTGTGCGGCTTTCGGCTCCACTGCCAGGGCCGCAGACTCAGCTCTGTGAAACCATCTGACCGTGTGATAACCTCGTCAAAATTAATTTTAGACAAACGCTTAAGAGGAAAAGAAAATCTATCTGGAGGACTTGCCAATGCTCACAGCAGTGACAGTGACAAGAAAAGGGCTCAGAGCAGAGAATTTGCCTCAGACCACTCGCTTGTCATCCTATACCCTGCTTTGCACAAATGGGCATAATGTAGGGAGACAAGAAAAGAGGCCACGCACGGCACAATACCCCAGGCTGGTCCCCAAGACCAATCAAGACAATGGATACAAATAAAGCACATGGCCTCACACCGGCTGGGAGATGGTTTTTATCTCAGGCTTACAAATGATGTAATCCAAATAAAACTCGCCGCTCCAAGTATATCAGCCCCTCTTTAAAATAAGGTGGAGACACCAACCATTTCTCCCAAGCTCTAGAGTTGCAGAGGACTATGAGAAGGGCCAAGAGCCTCCTAGACTTCCAAGAACACTTTGCCCCCGTGCTGTCGGCCCCTCCGAAGTTTCCAGCCCTCTCGACTGTTGGACCCCAAACGTTTGTGCTCTGATGCTGCTTTCAGTTTTGACCGTGCAGGGAATCACTAGACCACATCCTTCATCAGGATTCAAGGGATCACGGCCAAGGCGAAACAGAAGCAGGATGGAACCCAAGGTTGGGGGCTTAACAAGCGTGGTCCCAGCGCTTGACGAGCCGTCCCAACGCTGGGATTTTTAGCCCCCAGAGCTTCAAGAGGCGGGGCCGGGGCTGGAAGCCGGGTCTCCGAGAGGCTGCAACAGCGGCTAGGGAGCCGACTGGACTCGCGCTCCCCCAGGCTGCAGTGTGGAAGAAAAGCCACATCGTCTTGGTTGACCATGACACCACGGGCTCCACGCCGCTCAGCCGGGCTGTCCCGACTGCCCCGAGCAACACGAACTCTCATGCGGGTTCGGAGGAGGCATGCGGGTTTCAGGCACGCTTGGTGGCATTCTGGGGCGGGGGAGCCCCAGGTGATGAGGGAACCCCCACAAATTCTGGGCTGTGAGAGAGTCACAGGCCCACTCCCCACGCAGGGGTGAACCGCCCTGTCCTGCGCCACCCTCCAGGGTCCTGGCCACCCGGATCCACGAAGGTGAGTCCTTGCACCCCTGCATCCGCCCGGCTTCCTGCAGGATTTTGCACTGTCCCTGCTCTTGTATCAAGCCCCCCGTCTCGGTGCCATGTTCCCTGTGAGTCAAAGGAAACGCTTCTTCCTCCTCTCTCTGCAAGGGACTCTGCAACCTGGGGTACTTAGGGATTTTCTATTTAATAAAAACGGCAAAACTGAAGACAGTTGGCAGACAGAAACCCCCCGTGGTCTGAAACAAGGTCACGCAGAAGTCACCGTGAGGAAATGATGCTTGCCAGAAGCTGGATGTATCCATAAGCAAATAAAGGACATTTGTTCCCGTGGCTGCTGACACAACGACCCCTGGGACCCAAAGAGCCTCCCAGCCAAACTCGTATATATTTTTAATGAAAAATTGCAAATTAGATTAGCTTAATTTGACCACATCTGCCTTTTTAAACAAAGGAAATTACCATTTTAATAGGAAGACCAGCTATTTGTCTAAAGGAAAAAGGTCTTTGTGAGGTCCGCTTTGCCTGCTCTGTTTCCATTTTTAAAAAGGAAGGAAGGGGGAAAAAAAGGGATCACAGGGAAGAGGGCAGTGGGTCAGGCTTGAAAAACACACAGTGGTAGCACCTGCCTCCAGAGATGTTCTCAGCCTCCAGGGGCAGCAAGGGTTTAGGGTGTGTCCCCACCGCCAGCGTGCTCGCCTTCAGAGAAGCTGTACTGAGCCGTTCTGCGTGCTGGGGTGCTGGGCGCAGTGCTGAGGGCTGGGGATGCAGCAGAGACAGCAGCGCTCCCCGGAGGAGAGATGCAGGAGAGAAGCCAGGCTGGTTACCTGTGAACCACAGCCTGGAGCTGGGAAGGAAGGAGCGGGTGGGAGTGCTGGGGTGGCGGTGGGGGGGCGAGCACGCCAGGTACCACCGGAACAGGGTGGGGGCAGTACTATGGGAGGGCGCAGCTGGATGGGGCTGAGGGGCCAGAAGGAAACCCAGCATGAAAGGCAACCAGGACGCAGGCCACCCCAAGGACGGAAGGTTTCACCCTGAGGACAAGGGGAATCTGCAAGACTTTCTTCTCCCAAGATCTGATGGACGCTGTGTGGGAAGTAGTGACTGTGAAGACGATCAAGCGAAGATATGGCAATGACGCCGCTGCCCTGCATCTGGACGGGGCTGACCTTTCCTCCCCGCCCCACCCAACCTCATCACCGCCTCCCCTCCAGAGCTAACCCTGCCCCCTCCGCCCGTCCTTGACCTCCATCCCTCGTGTGCCCCTCCCTGGGGATTGCACCCTTGATTAGCTCCCTTTCTCAGGCGTCCCCAGCCAACTCCCCCCGCACCCTGTAATATACAGGGACCCCTGGCACCGATACCCACGGTGGTGCCGGCTTGGTTGCCCAGTGCCCTCAACACAGGGTCTCCGGGGGCACGCAAGTCTGTCCTCCTCGGTTGTCCCACCCTGGCAGCCGTCCGACCTGCCTTCTGCTTGCACAGCTTCCCTGAAGGTTCCCAATGCCCACAGTGCCCTCCATGTCCCCAAATGCTGCCACTCTTCTCATTTTTCCTCCTCCTAGTGGCCTGTCTCACTCGCGGCCACAGACCCACAGACCAGCCCTCCATCTTCAGACTCTCCTCCGTGAGTCCGGATGGAACAACCCACTTCCGGCTGTGCTTTCCATCCGCATCACTCCTTCACTGGCTCGGCATCCTCTTCCTAAATGGCCTCCAGGTCCACAGCCTTGGACATTTCCCTTTCTTCTTCCAGGTCTCACAGGACCACTGCTTCACTACGGCTTCCACTCACTGCCCACACACACCCATCTGCACCCCAACCTCAGCAACTTCAAAAAACCCAACCCACAAAACGCCTTCCGTCAAGTTTTCCTGCCTCTGTCAAGAATATACCATTATTTCCATAACTCACCTCTTTCCCTCCATACACGGTGACCCAGTCTCAGCAAATCTCCCTCAGGAGGATCCTCTGCTACCAGGGGCGACCCCTAGAGTTACAGTGAAGGGTGCAGGCTCTGCGGATAGACTGCACAGTGTCGCACCGGCACTGCCACCAAGTAGCTATGGGACCTTAGGCAGACCAGCTGCCTACCTGCCAGGCCTCAGTCTCCTAGTCTGTGACAGGAGGGTCGTAGAAGTACTTAGTTCAGAGGACTGTTGTAAGGGTTGTAGATGAGGACACAAAGCATGCAGCACACAGTAAGAGTTCAGCTAAGGAAAAACGCAATGATTAACTCAATTTCCTTGGTCCACCTCGTTCTTTCCATCTCTTCTACCTCTGGGCCCTTACTTGGATCGTTCAGGTACATAATGACTCATCTCCCTTTCTCTATCATCTGTCCACCCAGAAGCACGCCAAATGCCACTTTCAGACTTACCATCTCCAGTCCCACTTTTATTGTATCATCCCCAGTTAATGGCAGGATAAAGTCCAACCTCCTTCTCCCACACATGATGCCCTCGACCCCCTGTTCCCGGCAGAGGGACAGACCAGCCCCCACAGACCCAGCGCTGCCTCCACACCGTTGCCAAAAAAACATCCTGTGTTGAAAATCTCTCCCATCTGGAATGGATATTGGTGTGACCACTGTGGAAAACGGTACAGCGTTTCCTCAGAAAACTAAATACACGACTACCATATGATCTAGCAATCCCGCTCTTGGGCATATATTTGGACAAAACTATTGTTCAAAAAGATACATGCACCCCTATGTTCATTGCAGCACTATGCACGAGAGCCGAGACATGGAAATGCCCATCAACAGAGGAATGGGTTAAGAAGATGTGGTACATATATACGATGGACTACTACTCAGACATAAAAAAGAACGAAATAATGCCATTTGCAGCAACACAGATACAACTAGAGACTCTCATACTAAGTGAAGTAAGCCAGAAAGACAAAGACAAATACCATATGATGTCACCTTCACCTACATGTGGAATCTCAAATATGGCACAAATGAACCTATCCATAGAAGAGAAACAGACTCCCAGACAGAGAGAACAGACTTGTGGTTGCCAAGGGGAGAAGGACTGGGATGGACTGGGACTGTGGGGTCAGTAGATGCAAACTATGACATTTAGAATGGACAGACAGTAAGGTTCCACTGTACAGCACAGGGAACTGTATGTAATCTGCTGGCATAGACCATGATGGAAAATATTTTTTTTGTCTTTTTGAGGCCTACGGAAGTTCCCAGGCTAGGGGTTGAAACAGAGCGATAGCTGCCAGCCTATGCCATGGCCACAGCAACACCAGATCTAAGCTGCATCTGTGACCTACACCACAGCTCACAGCAACACCAGATCCCTAACCAACCGAGAGAAGCCAGGGATTGAACCTGCGTCCTCATGGAAACGAATCTGACTAGTATCCACAGAGCTATGATGAGAACTCCTGAAAAGATTTTTTTTTAAAAAGCATGCATGTGTACGTATGACTGGGTCGCTTTGCTGTACAGCAGAAATTGGTACAACATTGTAAATCAACTATAAAAAACAGGCACTTAAAAAGTAAAATAAAATCCCTCCCACCTATAGGCGCATAACAGAACCCTGGGCAGCAACTAAGAAGGGAGACTGCGGCAGATACACTGCATCCAAGACTCCAGTTCCTCTCTCCTCCCTGTATCCACACCCTTGCCCAGACCACCATGTCATGATCTCCCTCACACTCTGCCCCTGGGCCCAACCATGTGACTTATTAACCGACATGTCACAGCAGAGGCTTGCAGAGCACGGGGGCATTTCAGTTTCTGCTCACTCCCTTGGCCGTGGCCCCGAGACCACGCCTGAGCCAGCGGCCGGGAGATGAGACGCGCAGTTGTCCTAGCCAAGGCCGTCCTACGTCAGAGACAGCCAGAGGACGCACAGCAAGCAAGACCAGCCGAGAAAAGCCGAGCCCAGAGAACTCCAGACACCAGCGGTTGCTGCGGTACGCCCACGAGGCTCTGCGCTTGTTGGACAGGCGACAACCTGATAACCGACACGTGTATTCAACAGCGAGAAAAGATCACGGCACATGACAGGAGGGAACGTGGCTGGAGGCAAAATGATACCATAGAGCAGAGAGGCAGCTGAGAGGGAAAGGGGGAGAGAGAAGGAGAGAGAGTGAGCCTGAGCTTACGTTCACACTAAGTGAGCCAGTGGCAGTTTTATAGTTACGTAGCTGTCTTCTAGTCTCGAGGACTACGTCCTGGAGGAAGCCCATCTGCCATGTATACCGTTATAGATTTAAGCGCCTAACTCCAGGAACACGAGCACGCTCTAAGTAGAAACCGTTCAATGAATAAATGAGTGAATTTCCAGGTATGCACCTGTACCCAAAGGTCTAGAGATTTTACAGCAAATGATCAAAAGTGGTCGCCTCCAGTCGCTTACATAATAGATGGTACGTGTCTTTTTTGCGGGCGGGGGCGGGGGGGCAATACCCGTGGCATGTGGAAGTTCCTGGGCCAGGGACTGAACCTGTGCCACAGCAGCGACCAGAGTTATTGCAGCGACAATGCCGGATCCCCAAGCACTAGGCCACCAGCGAACTCCTGTTGTTGGTTTTTAACCAGCAATATTCCCTGGTTTTCGTCAGTTAACATGACGACCTCTATAATAAAGGACTAAAGAGTCCACATAAAAACCCTTCGAGGTGAAGACCCCGGATCCAGGGCAGAGGCCCCCTCCTCAGGAGACCGTCAGGCGATGTCTTCCTTCTCCCAACGCTCAGAGTCCACCAGCCTTCACTCTGGCATTTTTGCTTGCTTTTTTTATTGGCAAAGATCTTGTTTCCAGGGGTATATCGCAACACCCTTAATTAATAAAAGGACTTGGGTAATATAACGCCTTTAAACACCGTGGTTCCGGAGCAGAGAAACAATCCATTTTATTTAAGTTAATCCATGCACATATCGGATTCTCACCATGATGCTGAGAGGCAGAAGGTTCTAGGATTACTGACCCTATTTTACTTACGAAGAAACTGAGGCCCAGCGAATCATCTATGACCACAAGGGACAGAATCAGAACTCATCACAAGGCTGGCATCGGACCTCAACTCCTGACTCTTCCCAGTGCTGGTACCGGCACCCTCGGGACCTTCACCCACAACCATGCTCGTGACCGTGTGAACGACCCCTCCCCCTTAGGAGATAGGGGATATATCTTATCCTCTGGGCACCCACTCATCCAGCCTCCTGCCCCAATAAAAAGGTGCTTGATAAACACTCCCTGCGCTGAGCAGACAACTGAGCCCAGGAAAACCAAGGAAGTCTCTCTGAGGGCCAGGTGTCCTTGTCTCCTCCACCGGGGAAGGGTGGCACCAAGCCCAGGGGCTTCAGACGGTGTCTAGTGCAGAGTCTGTAGGGCTCTCCGGGTCTGGGCTGGGCTTCAAAAGGTCCACCAGGCCCTGGCACTGTGCACAACACTACTTTTTGGGTGTGGCCGTGTTTTCAGGGAGAGGGCAAAAATGTTTATCAGGAATTCAACTGGGGCACCAACCAGCAAAGCTGAGGTCCAGCAAGATGCAGCTACTTCCGCCCAGTGGTGAATGGTGGCCAGTGGCAGAGCTGGGGCAAGAGCCCAGATCTCCTTTCCATCCTGGGGTCTTCTCTTTCTTATAGACATGCCACCATGTGGCATATTTATGCCCAAGACATGGTGCCTGAATGCTGCATCTCTCTAGCTCAGAAAGATGGTCAGACAGCTTTACAGCTTTATCGGATTTTGTTTTCCACAGACGACAATTTTTTGTAATGGTAAAATATTTCTGACGTGATCTGGATCCATTCCTTTAATTCATCACCCATCCATACAAATGTCAAGCATGCCAAAGTAATTTTCTTTGAAATGATTTATCAGCCATATGAACACAAGTCAGCCCGTTTGATCTCTGAAATTAAAACCACATTTCTCTTCAGAAGAGAACGAAAGCACAGGCCTGACAAACAGGATGCACTTTCATGGGTCGAGGATGAGCAGGTCTCTGTCCGGAAGCAAAGCACGCCGTGCAGACCTGCCATCTCCCCACCAACACCAGGTCTGGCACTCAATGCCTGGTGACACCGTCCCAATGCTGACATTCGATAATGACAACAACCTGGAGTTGCCATTGTGGCTCAGTGTAAGAAATCTGACTAGTATCCATGAGTATGCAGGTTTGATCCTTGGCCTCACTCAGTGGGTTAGGGATCCAGCATTGCGTGCGCTGTGATGTAGGTCGCAGATGCGACACAGATCCTATGTTGCTGTGGCTGTGGCGTAGCCGGCATCTGTAGCTCTGATTCAGCCCCTAGCCTGGGAAACTCCACATGCCTCAGGTATGTCCCTAACAAGTAAATTTTAAAAAAAAATGACAACGATCACCCTTCTATGGCCAAGCTGCAGGCAGCCACTATACTATATGTGCACTGCAAAAAAGGTGGCAGGAGTTTGGTGAGCTGAAGTGGTTGATGGGGCAGAAATAACATTCCTGCACGGCAGCTGGACAGAAACACCAGCTGAGCCCCTGCAAAGCTGTGGGGCTGAACTCTTGGCGGGTGAGGAGCTAAGCCAAGGGAGCAGGTCCAAAGGCACACTGCAAGCCTGGTGGGATTCCACCCTGGGGGGTGCACCTGTACCCTGAGAAAAGCCTGGAGAGAGGTCAGCCAGAGGTCATTCACTTAGTTTACTTGAAAAAGGATCGCAAACCCCCAACACCACGTGGAGGCTACGATTTCACGTCAGCGGTGCCATTTCAGAGCTCTGAACGTCCCCTTAAGACACGTCTCTGCAGTCTGTAATTCACCTTGGATTTTTTACAGCTCTGTCAAGGGCTACATGGGATGAGGCTTGGGGTTCCAGTCTCTGGAGCAAGATGGAGATTTCAAACCTCAGGACCCAAACGCCAAACTGCATCTGGGGCTCCCTCCTGCAAGGCAGTCGGATCTGTTCCTTCAATGCCCTCAGATAAAGTGTTCCCTCCACCAGCCAACCTCCAAAATACTCTTAGTATGTCTCCGTGAGAAGTAACAGAACCCTTTCAACAGGCGTGAGATCAGCACAAACCCAGTTTGCACACCATCTTCCTACCTGTGACACACACACCCCTGAGGACTCTAAGGAGTACCCAAGGTTTGTTTATCTAAATAATTTCTTATGTGTATTAAACGTGTGGTTTCACATGTATTATTACTTAAGGCTAAGTTGGGGGAAAGAAAAATATTTTTAAATAAATTCAGGTATTTGGAAAGGTGGCGGAAATGAAGGCAGTGGTACCCGCAATTCTGAGAGACACTGGACCAGACGTGAAATGGGAGCTCCACGCCCACTGCACCTGTGGCCGCCTGTGAGCACACGAGACAGTTAGGCTGTGATGGGGGAAGAGGGCTCACGGCGGGGAGGGCCGCTAGCACTCTCTGAGCACCTAACTCTGCTTTAGGAGCTTTCGAGCATCGCCTCGTTTCATTTTCATCATGAGCCTGCAGAGTAGTATCAGTTCCTTCACTTGAAACTCAGAAACACAGAGAGATTAAGCCATCATCCAAAGTAACACACTCATTAATTCTGAGAGTATGTAGTGGGCATGTGGCCTCAAAATGTGGCTGGACCAACGCACTGCCACACGAGAGAGATGGTATCTCTGTGGTGAGTTGCCCCCTTTCACCCTGCAGAATGAGAAAGTATTATAATATTAAGAATGTACTCTTTGAAAAAAAAAAAAGAAAAGAAAAGCAGGAGGCATAACTCTTCCGGACTTTAGACAGTATCACAAAGCTACAGTAATCAAGACAGTGTGGTACTGGTACAAAAACATACATACAGACCAATGGCACAGAATGGAGAGCCCAGAAATATACCCAGATACCCATAGTGAATTAATCTTCAACAAGGAGGCAAGAATATAAAATCAGGAAGAGACAGTCTTTTCAGCAAATGGTGCTGGGAAAACTGGACAGCTGCACACAAATCAATGAAATTAAAACATACCCTTACACCATGCACAAAAAGAAACTCAAAATGGCTTAAAGACTTAAACATACGACAACTAAAAAGTCCTAAAAGAGAACATAAGCAAAATATTCTCTTGTGATGATTGCTGTACAACTATAAATTTAATGAAATCATTGAGTTATAAATAAGTATACATAAATCGTGATACATTTACCTAATGGAATTCCATGCATTTAGTCAAAATGTTTTATAGAAAAATATTGGATAGCCTTAAAGATGTTCACAATATAAAAAAAAAAAAAACCCTCTCTGACATAATACCAGATGAATGTTTTCTTAAGTCAGTCTCCCAAGACAATAGAAATAAAAACAAAAATAAACCAGTGGGACCTAATCATACTCACAAGCTTTTGCACAGCAAAGGCAACTATTAAAAAAAAAGACAACCTATGGAATGGGAGAAAATAGTTGCAAATGATGTAACCAACAAGATCTTAGTCTCCAAAATATACAAACAACTCACACAACAACAAAAAAACTAACAACTTAATTGAAAAATGGGCAAAAGATCTAAATAGACATTTCTCCAAAGAAGCCACATGGATGGCCAGTAGGTACCTGAAAAGATGCTCAGTATCACTAATTTTTAGAGAAATGAATATCAAAACAACAATCAAGTACCTCCTCACACCAGTCAGAATGGCCATCATTAAATATAAAGTCTATAAATAACAAGTACCGACGAGGACATGGAGAAAGGGGAACCCTCCTTCACTGTTGGTGGAAATGTAAACTGGTACAACCACTACGGAAAACAGTATGGCGGTTCCTCAGAAAATTAATTACAGACTACCATATGAGCCAACAACCCCACTCATGGGTATATATCTGTTCAAAATTACAATTCAAAAATATACCTGCACCCCTATGTTCACAGCAGACTATTCACATTAGCCAAGACATGGACACAACCTAAATTCCATCAACAGATGAATGGATTAAGAAGACATAGTACATATGGAATACTACTCGTCATGAGAAAGAATGAAATATACCATTCACAGCAACTAGAGATTATCATACTAAGTAAAGTAAGCTACAAAGAGAAAGAGAAATACCATATGATGTCACTTATATGTGGAATCTCAAATATGGCACAAATGAGTCTATGTATAGCACAGAAACAGACCCACAGACATAGAGAACAGACTTGTGGTTGCCAAGGGGGAGAGGGAGTAGGACGGACTGGGAGTTTGGGTTAGTAGATGCAAACTATTACATTTAGAACGGACAGACAATAAGGTCCTACTGTGTAGCACAAGGAACTATATCCAACCTCTTGGGATAGACCACGACAGAAGATAATATAAGGAAAAGAATGTATATATATGTACGACTAGGTCACTTTACTGTAGAGCAGAAATCAGCAAAACATTGTAAATCAACCATTTTTAATTTAAAAAGAATGTACTCTAATACCTTGTAATAACATTTATATACATATATATAAAACCTATACATATATCACATATATATATATATATAATTGAATCACTCTGATATATCTGAAAGACAACACTGAAAACCAATTGTACTTCAGTTAAAAAAAGAATGTACCCTGCCAAGAGCCTTACACTTTCATACCTCAAGCCTTTCAAATCCCAGTCACATCCAGCAACATCTACATGCCTTAAGGTAAGTATTACTTTCATTTGACAGAAGAAGACGACAGGCCAAGAGACGAGCACATTGCTCAAAGTCACCTAGTACACTGAGGGACAGAGGCAGGAGCAGAACTGAGGTGTCCAGAATCTTGGTCCAGAAGCTCAAAATCCTGCTCCGTGCTCCTTCCAGGTGGCCAGGCCAGAGCCCAGGCTACTGCAAGGAAGCCCTGCAGCGAGCTCGAAGAACACCTCAGGGCCTCTGCAATGGCAGTGGCATCCTACACCGACCGCGCGGGCTGATCCAAGAGTTGCGGGAGCAACGCCCATCCCTTCTCCACATTTGAGGACATGCCCCAGCCTGGCACACACTGATGCCAGCGGTTATGGACTGGTGGCCGTCAATTCCTGGAGGTCAGCACCTAGGCTGCACCCATGACTGGAGTTACCAATTTCCATCACCTAGAGCTCTCTCAGCCTAATCTAACTAGAGCATAAGCTCCTTAAGGAAGGGGATCAAGCCACTTTTTCTCTTTCCACCAAGCTGCCCTCCTCTCGTAGAGCCAGGCCTGAAGGAGGTGAGGTTTAGTCGTGGTCCACTCACCCATCACAAGTGCCTCCTTCTTTTTTTTCCCCAGCACCAGGTCAAACTGTGTATCTTGCCTGTCATCATTAGGTTATACTGCCTGAGCTTGAGAGCTCTGGAGAGAGATGTCCGGGTTCTGGTCCCGGTCCTTTACCTCAAGTTACTGACCCTCTCTGACACTCAGGTTCCTCTTCCATCAAGCGGAAATAGCATCAGTGCACAGCATCAGTGCCTGCCACTCACAAGTGTAAGGGGTCCAACTCAGTTAAGCAGCATCAGTCACTCCACCTGGCTCTCTTACACATCTTACATGTCACCTCCTCCAGGAAGCATTTTTGGATACTCCCAGCCTCCTGCCCACAGAGGCTAGTACCACACCTGGCACACAGTAAAGTCTCAATAAATATTTAGCAAGTGAGTGTCTAATGAGAATTTCCAAAAGAAAAGAGACTGCTCAGAGCCTAAGGAAGATGAACTACTTTTTTTTTCTTTGTAGGGCCGCACCCACGGCATATGGAGGCTACCAGGCTAGCGGCTGAATCAGAGTGGCAGCTTCCAGCCTACGCCACAGTCACAGCCACACCAGATCCGAGCCACATCTGTGACCTACACCACAGCCCACAGCAACACCAGATCCTTAACCCACTGCCCAGGACACCCTCTCCCCACCAGCTCTCACCATGCAGGTGGCAGCCTCTGTCACCCAACACGTGGGCCCATTCTGTTACCTGATGAGACTTTTGATGAGACCTGCCTGCAATTTCCGGGCATGTGTAAATCTCAGTGAGGCAGTCTCGTTAGCTGATGGGCTGCGACAAGTTGGCGCCACGACAATAACCCACACCTTTCAAATAATTGGTGCCTGGAGACCAAACGTTCAGTCCGAGATAAAGTGGCACGAGGCAAGTCCCCGTTGCCCCGGGAGATGAGTCAGAGAAACCTGAGGTGCCATCCATCCCCAGCTCCCCCAGGAAAAGCAGAACCTAGCGTGACTGTATCTGGCATTATGCAATGTCTCTGGCCTTGGACCATTAACTTATATGGCTCACGAAAATACAGTAACAAATCTGAAATATTTGCTTAATTTATCTCTGTGCCCCTATCCCTTCAAGCAGCTTCTGAAAGGATATGCAGAACACGTCTTTCTCTCAGGAAGACAGAAACAAATCTTGGGGGAAATTATGAGAGTAAATAAAGCAGGAGTCACCCGGAGACCACAGCTAAACAAATACTCAGCAAATCTAATTGATTCTCTAATTTGGAAATCTGGCAGATCAACAGGGTTTTATGGCGATTTTATGGATAATATTTCCATAATTTCTTGCGAGTTAAGTGATCGATAAATTCTAATACCATCGCACCTGTTTACTCCTCAAAACAAACAAGCAACATGAAAAATGCTTAAGGACGGATTCCAAGTGCACCGACCTGCGGTACCCTGGAGCCCAGAGCTCGGACAGGGAGACCAAGCTAGTGGGTACAGCAAGGCCAAATCGCGTAGATTTCCCATCACCTGACCCCGCGGGCAGCTGCGAAGACCCAAGACGGCCAGGGTTTTTCATCAAACGAAGGCTGGGGGAGGGCCAGCTCTGTACCAAGGACACATCCCCAAGGGCACACCAGGGAAGGCAGGGAGAAGGTGTGCCGCCCGGAAGGTGTACACATGTTATCCACATCTCTGTAGGCTCTTTATTCTTCCTAAAAGTTCTTTTTTTTTTTCTGAGGCACAGTAGCCCAGGTTGAATGCTGAAAGTGATACCAGAAAATGTTTGAAATATGACGGGGTGAGAATGTCAAGGAAAGACTGGATCATGTAACCACGATAAGGCAGAGCGATTGAGGGTTAGGCACCGTGTGTGGCAAGCAAGAGCTCGTCTGGTTCTAGCAAACCTACCATGGCATATCCAGAGGGCGGGTTCATCACTGTTGGGCTATGACGCCTCTTTAACCAATAAAAAAATACAACAAAGCACAACTGGTGACTTTGTCTCCATCACTGGAGAATGATTCTTTGCAGAGGCCAGCCACCACCAAGGCGGCTCCCCACTAGCTGGGGTCTGCCCTGGAGACCAGACCGTTTACACTGGCCAAAGAAGACCCCACCAACAGCTGAGCAAAGTTCTGGATAGGGGTTAAAACGCGACCTTGTCAAATTTCACTTAAAAAACATCCTTTATCTTTGAAATCATTTTTAATAAAGAATAAAGGCATCACAAGACTTGCTAACTCTCGGAGAGTTTAACTTCTCTGAAATTGCTTTCTCTGAAGCCAATACTCTCTGAAAAATCAACAGAATTCCTTTCCAATATCTCAGAAGTGTCTGTCCTGAGCAAGTCTCATCCGCTGAAATACAGATAAATCCAGCTCGTCTGCAGTGGCCGGGTTTCCGTTCCTAGACTTTTAACTTGCAGGTGGTCTTCTGGCCTCTCTGTCGGCAGCTGCGTGCCTAAGGCTGTGGTCAGGGACTGGCAGCCTCTAGCCAACTCAGTGATCACCAGGCTACAGGGTGGAAAAAGAGAGTGTTCTACACACAGCCCCAACGGGCTGATCCTTGTTGCCTGTCCCAAAAGCAGAGACTACCCCCACAAACCCACTGTAACCCCAGCCAGGCTGCTGGCCCCCACAGCACATGCAAATGGCTCAGGGAAAGGTTCTCTTTACTACTGGAGCTTCCGCTGAGGAGGGGCTCAGGGCAGCTCTGCATGAGAATATCTCTAAGAGGACACGGAGACCACTCCAGTCTGCACGGAGGCTACGCGGAGTCCTGACCCCCACTGATGCCCAAGAGATGCCTGGCCCCGCCTGGTCCACCTTATCCAGCCAGAACAGCAAATCCCTACGGTGCACTGCATTTCCTAGCAGGGGGGACCTAGGAATCACAACCTATTACTCTTGCTTGCAGGGGTCACGAAGAAGAGCTTTTACTCTAACTGGGCTTTAGGGTTTTCAGATGGCATGGGGAGCAAGCATCATGGGTCCAGCACAGGGTCCTTGAGGGGCCCTCGGCACAGCACTCCCAACTTTAGAGGACCCCTCACAAGACTTAAACTCCCAGCCAAGTTAGTGGGGGCTGCATGGGCAAACATAGACACAGATGGTCCCAAGAACACCCGGTAAAGACGGAGGAAAGGGTGGGTCGGAGAGAAGAAAGTCCAGGTCCAGATAAATGAGCGATGCCCTTGCTGCCCAGAGGGAGGTCCCGCCACAACCATTCACGGACTTAACCAACAGGGCACCTGCTAGAAACCCCTCCCCAGCCCACCCCCTAGTGTCCTGCCTTTGCGAGAAAGATTCAGATGGGGGGGTGTGGGGCGGAGAGAAGAGAGCACCTGTCTTCCGGCAGAGGCTGCAGGGCATCCTTGCGCCACACCCAGCAAAGGGGCTGGGAATGAGGGGCCACCCTGACGGGTCCAGCGGATCTTGCAGCAGGGGAGGTGGGTACCAGGTCTCACGCAAGGAAATAAGAAAGCTGGGAGAAAACCAGGCTGTGCTAAGGGACTCGGTATTTTTACACTGTTCTAACAAGGATTACAAACAGTCTAATGCAAATGGCAGGGGGAAAGCTGGCCAAATGACAGCCAATAAAAGCAAAATTTCTCAAGTGCGAGCCGTGTGCTGGCTCCACCTACATCAGCCTATCTGGTCGTCGGGACCACCCTATAAAGTAGGTGCTATTAACATTCTTGTCTTAAAGCTGGGGGAAAAAGGAGTTCTCGTTGTGGCTCAGCAGAAATGAATCTGACTGGCATCCATGAGGGACGCAGGTCTGATCCCTGGCCTCGTCAGTGGGTTAAGGATCTGGCGTTGCTGTGAGCTGTGGTGTAGGTCGCAGATGCAGCTTGGATCTGATGTCGCTGTGGCTATGGCGTAGGCCAGCAGCTACAGCTCCAATTCAACCCCTAGCCTGCGAACCTCCATATACTGCAGGTGCAGCCCTAAAAAGACCAAAAAAAAAGGAAAGAAAGAAGGAAAAAAAGTTGGGAAAAAGAGGCTTAGAGTTATATGACTTGGCCAAAGTCGCACAGCTAGTACCAAGAAAAAACCCGCTTGTGGGAGTGTGTGTGTGTGTGTGTGTGTACACGCAACCAATCTCTCCACGCCCCTCTCCACGCTGCGCCACACGCCACCCCCGCCCCCGTCCTGCGGGCCCATCATCGCTTTCTTTGAGGACAAAACTACGGGCTTTCCCTCAAGAAAGTCTTCCCTTCCGTCTGAGATCTTAAGATTCGAGCCTCAGGTTTCTCCGGGCAGCGAGGGGCGCTCTGAAAAAGCACATGTATTCGTGTTATCCCAGAAGCCTTTCTTCCTGCCTCCCCGGGAGCTCCGAGGAGCCCCATCTGTTCATGAAGAATCCACCTTGAGGCCGGCACGGACAAGCCTGGGAAGACAGGTTACAGGTGGCACGCTGTCGTGTCTGGGAGAAAACTGGCTCAGTTATTGCAGTTCCCCCGAGTCAGGGGGGGTTTCCATTTGTTTCAGGAGAAGCTGTTGGGTTTCTCTTGAAGAGCTTTTAGGAGAACGTACGACCCACTGCAGATCTTCCAGTTACTGCAAGATTCATCTGCTCACAGGCATCAGTACCAAACAGACTTGCCCGTCTCTCCCAAAATGAATTTAAATGATGGAAGAGAGCATTTCACAGGTTTGGATTTAGTCAGCGTTTCTAAATGCCACTTTTTATTGACAACCATCTGGAGCGGGAATGAGGTGTGTTTCACACCGCTTGGCCGAGGGGATGGTTGGCCCGTGTTATGTCCTATGTGACTAGTTCATTTTTCAGCAGTAAGTCGGAATGGAGGCGAAAATGCACGTGACTCTACCAGACCCCACAGTGTGAGAACTGGGCTCCCCGAGGCAGCACCAGTCAGAACCCGGCGTGTCTGAGAGACGGGACACGGAGGCCACGCCGGGAAGGCAGCGCTTCGGAACCACGCTGGACTGCCCCGCGTGGAAGGGAAGAGTAAGCGATCCCAGGAGGAGTTTCTAATACTATGAAAGATAAGAAAAGCTGTGTTTTTAACAGCGTTGATCCAGATACAGGAAACCATTCTGAAATGTCACGACGAGGCAAGGCAGGCACAGTGATTTTATTTGTTGGTTCTCCCTCAAAATGGGAAATACGATCAGCGTGGACCAAGACCTTATCCGAACGATTGATCCACAGCAGTAAAGGGCTGTGATGGCCACAGAGAGGATCTAAAGCAACAGGCTCATTGCATCGGTGGCGACACCGAAGCCCAGAAATGAGCCAACAGCCACACGGCTAGATGAACTTGGCACTGGAGCCACCCACCCCTGCCCCTTGCTCGTTCTCACTTCCCTGTTTGACAAAGACGCTGTCCCAGGTACAAGGGGAGAGACAGAGGAGCAAGAGGACCACATAGAAGACAAGATCCAGGAAGGCCCTGGAATCCCGGGACCCCCCGTCTCAGGCTGGATGGCACCCACGCTGCCACTTCCCCTGGTGAGCTCACCTTCTGGGCAGTGTCCACCCAGATGAAGAAAAACAACTCCCCGTTTCCACCGATGGAAGTTTGCAGCACCTTGGAGCTCTCCACAAACACTATAATCTCAGCAACATCCAACAACAGGCACTGATGACTGTCTCCTGCGAGCCAGGCAGTGTTCTAGTGGTTAGGATCAAACAGTGAGCAAAACAAAGGTCCTGGTCCCTGTGAGCTTCACGTCTCAGCACAGAGAGGAGGCAAATGATATACGTGTTAAACAAAGCATCTAGTGTGTTGTAGGGAATAAATACTATCGAAAAAGGAGAATGTAGAGCCAGGTCAGTGGCGAAAACACACAGAAGGCAGGAAAGGGTGGCTTGCAGTGATAAATACGACGGTGATGGGAGTCGTTGATAAGGTGAGAGTTGAGCCAAGACCTGTCGGAAGTGGGGGGATTAGCCAAGCAGGTATCTCAGGGAAAGAGCTTCCAGGGAGATCGAGCAAAGGCCCCGAGGTCTGGCATGTCCACGGAACAGCAAGGAGGCCAGTAGGGCTGCAACACAAAGAGTGAGGGAGAGAGAAGGAGACCAGCTCGGAGAGCTAACAGGAGGCCCTCGCGAGGGGCATGCAGGACAGGGAGCACCCGCTTTTTCTCCGAGAAATGGGGAGCCGCCACGAGGTTCCAGCAGAGGAGTAAAGTTGTCTGATGTGTTTTGAGAGGAACAGTCTGGCTCCCGTGCTGAGCCCATCCCGGGGAGCACTGAGGAAGCAGAGCAGCAGCAGCAGGCAGAACTGAGCAAAGGTGTCTGCACTAAGCCAGAGGCAAGGCGTTGGCTCCAGCCCAGGCAGGTGCAAGGGAGCTGAGGAGCAGTAAAGCCCTGGGCATATGTATCTACTCAGCAATCTGCCTGTAGAGTCACAAACTCAATGCCAGATGAGGCCCAACTGATTAATTCAACAAAGCAGATGAGGTGTAAGTGGAGGCAAGCTGACAGAGCAGGCGCGCCCGGCCCACCGCAAAGGGCAGCCATCGCATCACGCCAGCCACTGGTCTCCTTAATGGACCCCAGGCTGTGAATCCATGTCTGAGGATTTACAAGAGAAACAGGAAACCCAGATATATGGGCTTCTGAGGGACATCTTCTCACTTTTTAATTTTAACTGATTCAAAAAAAGTTTTTTTTTTTTTTTTTTAGGGCCGTACTAGAGGTACCCAGGCTAGGGGTCAAATCAGAGCTACAGCTGTTGGCCTAAGCCACAACCACATGGGAGCCGAGCCACATCTGCAAACTACACCACAGCTCACAGCAACGCCAGATCCTTAACCCACTGAGTGAGGCCAGGGATTGAACCTGAATCCTCTTGGATGCTAGTCAGATTCATTTCCGCTGAGCCACAACGAGCACTCCCTGATACAAAAATGTTTTGAATATACTGTCCAAACAAAACTTGTCCACAAACTGGATTTAATCCATGGGTTTGTTACCTCTGATGTACCTAAGCCAACAGTTTAAGTAATCATTGAGCAACTGGCCCACTGACCTCCAAAGTTTTACTGCATCAGCCGACTCCACAAAGTTATGTTTCCAGGTGCATATGGCCTTCATCTTTAAGACGACCCACATCAGTCACCGTGGTCCTGGCTGTAAACGCAGCAAGTGCTGACAAAAGGAGCCAGCAAATTCAAGTCCTCCTAGGTAATCCTCGTAGTAAGAGAGTACTGAATAATTAGGGAAATAAAGCCAGCACAACCCGATCAAAGCAGCAGGGAGCCTTTATCGTGTGCGGTGCTGGACGACGTTGTCAGAAACCTCACCTAAAACAAGTGTGTTACAAAGCGACGGGTGCAGAGCTCACAGGTTATGTCGAGGGCAAAGAAACCACCATCTAAATCCATCCCTGTTTAGGTCAAGAATGCAAAATCACCCCGAAATGATTCTTCAAGTCTCCCAGCGAAGGAACAGGGACGTCCCCTCATCAATTCATATAATTAGTGACAGCTCACGTAACGAGCTTATTTTAGTCCCATAAATCAGCTGAAATGTATGTTATTACATCTCTGAAAGGGGAGAGAAGCTTGAGGTGCGCTTTGTGGGTGAAGAAGGGCCCGGGGAGGGAGGCAGAAGGCAAGAGGGTAACTGTTTCTCCCACGTCCTGTCCTCCAGGCCGAAATGACGGTCTTCTTGGGAAGGGCCACACGCCTGCCCCGGTCCTGTCCCTCTCGGCAGGAACAAGCCAAGGAGCTGCACTGATGCCTGGAAGGAAAAATGGGCCCCTCCTGTTTCCCCCACCTGGGGGTCTCCGACGTTCCAGATCTCCCCCCAGCGAGCTGGGGAGAAGGGCCAAGACAACCGAGAGCAGGGAGTCTCGTATGAAGACCCACGCTGCAGAGCAAAGGAAGAGACGGAGCTGGCTAATTCCTGTTCCAGTCGAGCCAAATACACTGAAACGCCTGATCTGCGAGGACACGTCTTTACTCTCGGTTAGAAAAGGCAGTGAGGAACCAGTGGCTGTGCCGGGGACCCAGCGTGCAGCCTCGCCACACCCCCGGGCACACGGACCTAGCCGGCACCGTGCCTGAGCCGAGCCCCAGACCTGCTCTGTTCACCAGCTGGGGCGCCCCCACGCCCCCGATGTGAGATGAGAGAAAACAGGAGCCTGCGATGCTGGGCCGTGGCCCGCCTCCATCACCGCTTCAGTGCCCGGCATGCTGCCACCCACCAGCAGGAACCCGCAGACCAGGCCAGGCATCCGGACCCAAAAAGCCTTTTTCCAGGGCAGACGTGCGTCAGCCCTGGTGCTCCCCGCCTGTGCCAAACCCCCAAGGGTGCTAAGGACACGTGTGGGAAGGCATTCATTCTGGGGCTGAGGAGCGTGTCCATGAGTGAGGACTCCACCAGGAGCAGCCAGGCCAGGCGGGAGTGGCCGCCACTGTCTGGAAGGCAGCTGAGTCGGGGGTGGCGGGGAGAGCCGGGGGGTCACAGCAGAGCACCAGTTCCGTCACAGCTCTTCCATGGCACTATCTCAATATCTGCCGGCTGAGCACACGGTCCGTTTGGAGCACTGGGTGCCAAGGGACTATCGCCACCCGCTAAAAGCCCAGTTGGATGCAAGGCCTCTGCCCTTCTGCTTAGGAGGCTTCGGGGAGGACAGCTGTGCAGAACTGGAGGAAGGCGCAGGCAGAGCACGGCAGCCTGCAGGGCGCTGGGGAAGGGGCGGTGCTCGCCTTTGCCACTGACATCGCCAGGGGAGGGGCCACTAAGAGGCTTAGTGAGAAGCTGAGACCTCAGGCTCTGGCTTCCTATGCCCGCTCTTTGCTCGTCTAGCCGAGTGACTGTTGGCCCAAGACTGAGCTGTGCCTCAGTGTTTGCAACCATAAAGTGGAAACAAGCACAGCATTCTCCACGCCGGATTGCTACGAGGATGAAATGAATGATTTCAAGTAAGTGCTCCAATAGCCTAAGTACTAGCTACCACTAGCGTCGGCTATTAAGTCAATTTTACATTGAGGAAATTGAAGCTTCTCAGAAAAATTAATTTGCCTAAGACCAAACGCGGCAGAGCTGGGTCTCCAACTGAGGGCCACCCTAAACCACTATGAAACGTTACCAGCGTGCCAGGATGCTGCTAAAACATGGTCGAAATCAACTCAGGGAGGCGTTCCGGTCGTGGCTCAGTGCAAATGAATCTGACTAGCATCTATGAGGACGCAGGTTCGATCCCCGGCCTCTATCAGCGGGTTAAGGATTCAGCGTTGCCGTGAGCTCTGGTGCAGGTGGCAGATACAACTCGGATCTGGCGTTGCTGTGGCTGTGGTGTAGGCAGGCAGCTGCAGCTCCGATTGGACCCCTACCCTGAGAACCTCCATGTGCTATGGGTGTGGCCCTAAAAAGACAAAAAAGAAACTCAGGGAGAATTAAAAGCTTAATTCTATCAGTGAAATATGTAGTGGCATTGGACATAACCTGGTGGTCTGGAAAAAGAAATAATATGATCTCTACTTCAACTCCATGGCTGTCACTTTAAGCCAGCTCTTGTCTAAGGAGAATGGGCTATTTTAGAGCAAATGATCTTTTTTTTTTTTTTTCTCTAGGGAAAGGTGACAACACTGTTCTCTGGTACTTTCAACTACATTTCACAATTGGGGAGAAACTTGGGGCAAGACAGGAGCCAGAGAAAGGGCAGCAGTGACCGGCTTAACCCAGACGGCAAGACGTTGCAGTAAAAATGACCCCAGCCGGGCCCCAGGCCCTGGGGTTCTCGCAGCCGTGTACCAGGGGGTGCAGCTGACAAGGACAAGGGGTGATCGTGTTAGGGAAGCACTCGGTGGCCCCATTAGACTGTGACGCAGGGATACCTAAATCCTGTCCGAGCCCACCTTGCCCTCCTCTTCAAGGTCCCTGGGGAAAACGTATGACCAAAAAGGCGCTGCTTTCTTGAGTCCAGACTCCAACCTAAAATACCTGTGACCCAAGCTAGGCCACACTGGGAACTCACACCACCCACCCAGGCTAGCACAAAGGACCCCCTCCCCTCCTTAGCACAAAACTGGATCTCAAGTCTTTTTCTGCGAGAGAACAATCCATTGTACCACCACCACCACTGGAGCCAAAAGCGACAGAGATTCTGAGGATCTATGACTCCCTAGCTTAAAACCCATCGGCAACGTCCCCCGTGCATCGGATGACATCCAAAGCCCTGCTGCCAAGCCACAGGCTCTGTAGCGTCTGAGCTGCTCCCCACTTCGCCCGCCTCTCTCCCCTCACTCCCTCCAAACACACAGGCCTCCCTGCCAGCCCGCTCAATGGGCCCAGCTCCCATCAGCCCGGAGCCTTCACCAACGCCGTCTCATCTCCCTAGGTTAGTCCACTTCACCCGCACTTATTTCCTTATCACCTCCTGAAAGCATACGATTCACCCGTTTGCTGGCCTATTGTCTGTTTGCCCTCCTAGACTCTAAGAGCCGTGAGGACAGCCTGTCTGTGTCGTTCACTGCTGGGTCCCCAGCTTTCGGCACTTGTTACAGCAGGCAGAGTGGCTCGGTCTGCCCTCTCTCCATGACGACGGCATGGGCTATCAGATGGAAGCGAGTGGGGACGAGGACAGGACGCAGACACACAGGGACACACGGAGAGATGTCTGGGCTTCTCAGAGGGCTCAACCATATCCCAAGTCCACTGATGTCCCAGAAGAGAGAAGAGAGACCACACTCCTTTGCTGGGGCCTTCATCACCTCGGAAGCTCTCCCTCTGGAATGCAGTACTTTCTAAGTGCCCTTGACCTTGCAACACATCACTCCTCGCCCTCCTCAAGGATAACGAGCTTGTCTTTGACCCCAACCTACCCTTGAAAAAAAGTAAGAAAAGGAAGAAGGAAAAGGCCTTGAGCTCCCAGCTGTGGCCAACATGAAAAGAAGAGACTCTGGGCTGCAATTACTTTATTTTTTAGACTGCATGCCTTTCAAGGTCACCTGCAGCTCATGCATTCTCCAATTTTAAGTTGTGGTAAAGGACACCAGGTAAAGCCACCAAGGGCTGACCCCCCTGGAATGAAGAACAAGATGTCAAGGAAAGAATGTGAATCCTGGCATGAAAAGGACTGGGGGACATTCCATCTTAAAACCTACCAGCTGTGTGGCCTTAGCCAGGCTTCTCAGCCTCTCTGAGCCTCAGTGTCCACAACTGTAACATGGGAGGATAATTTCACCTCCCTCCGTGGGCGGGTGGGTTGGAGGCTGAGTGGATGGAAAGAGCCCAATACACAACTTATGCTCCATGAAGGCCAGTCTCAGCTCCTTTCCAACCCCTTCCCCAAACACATGCCTTAGAACACGGACCACCAGACTTGGAGAAGGAACTTCCAAGTCTCAGGCCACCTCCAGGCCCCAAAGCATTATGAAAACCCACCCCATCCCCATCCAGGCCATACATGCCCCCCCCCCCCCGCATCCATCCAGAGAATTTGTCTTCCAATCAAAGCCTGGAAGGAGCCGGTGCTGCCGAAGCACCGAGCAGTTGAGCTCACATCCAAGGAAGGGGACGACGCGTGTGAGGGACGTGCTTCAGAGCCTGAGAAGCGCCGAACAAAAGCCAGGGTTCGGGGAAATCCAGAGCCACCAGCAGCGCACAGGGCAGAGGGCGGCTGCACTGAGTTCACGGGCGTGAGGCTCCCAAAGTCCTGTGGGACTGAACCGAAGGCCAGAGGACACCAGGAGGAGGCAGGCTGGCCAAGCGGTCCCAGCACAGCTAGTCCCAGATCCCAAATCGGCCATGTCCATGCTGCGAGCCTCCTTTCCCTTTCTGTAAAGTGGCGTGAGAGTCCCCACATCCCAAGCGGCCGGAGGGGCGAGACGACGCTCACACAGCGCTCAGGCGCGGGCAGGAACCGCAGAACACGGAAGGCCAGGCGTGGAGTTAGCCATCACTGGGTTGGTAACGGCAATTCTGTCTGCTTTTCTGAAGTTTCCATTTTTCTATCAGGTTAGAAGGTTACACGTGCAAGCACCCCATTCACTCAACGGTTCAACATGGACTCAGTTCTAAGCTCCCAAGAAGTGCCAAGCAAAAGAGCTGTCTGGTCGTGGGGGAGCTTGCGGGTGAATGGCAATGCAGTTTAGCTCAGTTCGGCACTGACCGGGCACCTCGCCTGTTTCAGGCCAGGGCTCAGGACGGAGGGACCGGAGGAAGGGACACTAAGCGGAAGCACATCTGGACGGTCCACTGCTGGCTCTTCGCCCCACCCACCCACCCTCGGAAACGTTGCCGCCTCCCTTGGCACCACCACACCTCAAACCCTCCCACCACGTCTCCCCATTTCACACCCTTATTATCTTGCTCCTGATATTCCACGTTCACAGCCATTTCATCAAGGTGCTGGGCTGGTTTATTACAGTATCTTCCAGCTGATATATTTCCCCGTATCTGGGAACTCCACCGCTGCGCCTGTTGGTGTTTAAAAAAGATCTTTCCGAGGTACCATTTCACTTGTTCCTGATGCTAATTAATTTTAAGAACTGATCAAGATGTTAGGGGGGAAGCAGCCTTGGGAAACTGATGGCCATGCAGGCTTATCCTGACAACCGGGCCTTTTTAAGATGTCACGAGCTGGCTGGCTGCGGGAGGCAGGGGGAAGGCTGCCTTTTGATAACCGTCTCGGGGGCTGCTCGAATCATCGCTGTCGGGCTCTGTTATTAGTTTCATTATTCCAGACAAGTTCCGTTTTGTGCCCACCGGATAACTGGCCACGAAAACAACTCTGCTTTTTAATGGGGCCAACAAGCATTAGAGACTGAGCCCCGCAGAGCCTAGGGCACATCACTAAGAGCCAGCGAGCGAGGGGAGCACCGCCTCTGCTGTCTCCGGCCCTGAGCTGGCGTTTGCATCAGGAGGGGCGGGTGCCAGGCCTGAGGCGAGCGGTCCCACGCAGCGCACAGAGACACCCCGGGGCACAGAGGAGGGCGCTCTCCTCTCCTCAGAGGCTGGGGTGGAGGAGCGCGCGGCTGGAGAGGGAGGGAGAAGAGCGCACGTGGCGAGAGGCAGAAATGCCAACCGCCAGGAAGGACCGCATGCCCGGGTGAGCACACCTGTTCAGGGGCCCCAGGGAAGGATATTTTCTAGCATCTTGCTTTTGATAAAATCCAGAGTCAAGTCACAAATTTTCCCTGCTCCTGGGGCCAGCGGCGGCACCGATTCCAGTAGGAAGGTCTTTCCCAGGCCCCTTCTTAGAGGCCGGGCGTGGAGCTGGATGATCCTGAGGACCCAGGGGAGAGGAGGACAGTGCGGTCCCTCCCTCAGAGTCCAGGTGGGGACACGACACCAGCACAGCATGATGGAAACAGGGTGCTGTGTGAGCCGCCGGAAGGGCCATTTAACCCAGATCCAGATTTAGCCAAGGCTTCCCAGACCAAGGGGCCTTTGGGCCGGGGCCTGAAGGATAAGCCATGGGTGTCCATAGAGAGATGAGCATATTAGGGTCAGGGGGCCAGCCTGAGCATGTTCACATGGCTGGGCAAGCCCGTGAGAAGGGACAGTGACAGGGACTGAGGGGGGGGCAGGGCCAAATCACCAAGGGCCTAGTCCGGAGGCAACAAGGAGCCGTGAAGGATTTCAAGAAGAGTAAGAACCATGCGACGTGAATTTGAAGATGATCCTTCTGGGAAACCAGCACTCGGAGCAAGGAGACCGGCTTCCACCAACTCTGCCGCTAACCAGCCATGTGCTTTGAGATGACCCGTCTCCCCTCATGAGCCTTGCTTTAGCATCAGTAAAATGGGGCTGACCACAAGCAGGCCCTGGTGGCCGCGCCAAGGCTCCAGGCACTAAATGAGAGCAGCACGAACTGCAACAGGTCAAACCAATGCAACAGGTGACCACTGCTGCCAGATGCCCAAGCGTCACTTCCCCCCGTGGCTCGAGTCTTCTCGAGGGAAAAAAAAAAGAAAAAAAAACTATTTAGCCCTAAAAACAAAAAAGGAAAGAAATGTTGAATGAGAGTTACTAGTGCTCTCTCCAGCCCTCATCTCCACAAGAAAGAGGAGGTCTCAGTGGCTGATGTAGCCTCCAAGAGAAAAGAGGAAGGTGGGACCAGAGCCCTCGGATGCCAGGTCACCCCCAAAATGGAAAAGCCCCTCCAGCCCCACTGAGGGGAATAAGCTCGTGCCCCGGAGATGGAGCACGAGAGCCCGAGGCCCTCTCACCCGACAGTCACTTTCCAGGACCACAGCACCCCCCTCAGTTCAGAGGCAACTGCCACTCGTCCGAGCACCTGCACCTACGCGCACCCTGAAGGCCGCTCTGCCCAGGACCACGCCGACGAGGGGCTGGTGTGGAGTGAAGGTGTCACCTGCTGAGGCGCCTTGCTCCACGCGGGGCACCCGGCAGCCTATAGAAGTGGGGCCAGAGGGAGACATTCGCCTGGACCTTCGCGCCACAGGTGACCAGCCCGGAGAAGGTGGCTCAGGGCAGACAGCCGAGTGATGTTCCCCAAACAAAATAGGCCACCTTGACACGAAGGAATGAGAGAACAATGGTGTTTTACGGAGGAACGTAGGGGAAGCCCAGGGTGTCTGCCCGGAAAGCACCACTTCCAGACCAACAGCAAGAGGTCCTGACACTGAGACGCAACCCCCGCCAAAGCACATGAAGAGGACAGAGCTCCGCCCAGTTCCCCACATCAGAGGAAACCTGACAATGCCTGCGGTGTCTCCACCGGGGCCCGCGACCCCACACCGGGTGTGCGTGCTGCCTCTTCACCCCCAACAGGGGTGTGGCGACGACACCGAGACACACCCGCAAGAACGGGCTCTGCTGTCCTGTGAGGGGACCTAGATTTCGTTCAGCAGAAACTTTTGGAAAATAAATGGGAGTCCAAGACTGCTATGATCACCTGATTGGACCCGCATGGTCTAGCACAGAAGGCTGGCCAGCATCAAGAGTTAAGTGAAGAAAAGGTATTTTTGAACAGATCCTATTTTTCTAATCATCAGATCCTATTTTTCTAATACTTGAAGGCTTCACTTTTTTGGGTGCTGTACAAGCATCTGCAGGCATCCTCTCATTTAATCCCTTGTGGGACAGGTATTAGCTACCACCTCATTTTTAAATTGAGAACATTAGTTCAAGATTCTTCCCTCAGACAATTAGCTGAATACAGAATTTTACTGCATCCCAAGCACTCAGTCTAGCTTGACATTTCTTTCCCCCAGGATTATTCTTTTATATTTTTTTCTTCTTTTTACGGCCACACCATATGCAAGTTCCCAGGCTAGGGTTTGAATGGGAGCTACAGATGCCAGCCTATGCCACAGCCGCAGCAATGCCAGACATGAGCTTCATCTGCAGCCTATGTCACAGCTTGCAGCAATGCCTGGTGCTTAACCCACTGATCAAGGCCAGGGATTAAACCCGAATCCTCATGGAGACTATGTTGGATTCTTAACCTGCTGAGTGACATGGCAACTCCTGCCAGGATTATTCCTTATTCTAAATGTGAACTCTCAAAAAAAATTAAAATGAACATACGATCACTGATTCTCTTTTGCCCGTAGAAACACAAACACAAGCAAAAAACAAACAGATATACACCACCATAATCCACAATTTTACTAACGTCCCTTATTTCAAAAGTGACTTTGCCATTGAAAAATTTTAATAAGCTGATAATTAAAAGAGAGTGGTTAGGAGCTCCCACTGTGATACAAGGGGATCGGCAGCATCTTGGGAGGACGGAGGTTCAATCCCAGACCCAGTGCAGAAGGTTAAAGATCCCGCACTGCCAAAGGGAAGCGAAAAAAAGAAGAAAAGTGAGTGGTTAGATATTCACATGCCGGGGTTAGCACCAGCTGGTCCTGTCCTGCCTTCCCAAAGGTTCTTCTTTGCCACACCTACTCATTCCTAGCTCCTGGAATGAGCCTCACCCCACCCAGGCACAAAGCACAGCCCTAAAAACCAAGACCTGAGCTACACTCTTGGCTCTTCTGAAACCATGACTGACCTTCAGAAGAAACTGTGCCGTAACACGGATTGAAGTCCTCTATGACAGTCTCCTGCCTCTAGACAAACTTCAGGCCCATTTACCTGAATAAACGTTTGCCTCTCAGAATCTCTAAACACCAAACAACTCATACAGAGGCCCTACCTGTTTCCATAGCAACCAGTGTGCCCATCATCAAGGTCCAACAGGTGTGCGGATAACAAGGAGCTCTATTTACCCATCTCTGTACCCATTTGGTTTTTAAAGAGATCATCTCCTCTCCACCCACCTGTTCTCCCTAAATCCCGCCTCCAATTCATCTGAAAGCAAAATCTGAACCCTCTGCTGGTCAAACAGCCTGTTGCCAACTAATGGTTCAAGAAAAGATCACCTGTAGACAAACTACAAGACATGACTCCACGCGGAAAGAAAACAGAAAATGCTTTGTCCAACTCCTAACAGTATGAACAAATTTAACAGAGAAGAGGAAAATATTTATTCTAAGGGGTCGGGCAGAACTGACTTCCTGCCTGCCCGTCCTCTGTCCTTCACGACAGTATCTGCAATATCAGGCCCTTCCTCTCGAACAAGCCTCCCTGGCCGGGTGAGAGGGGCGAGCAGGCCAGTGTTTCTGGCAAGTAAAAGACAGTGACCAAACATGCCTGTCCTTTGTCCCCGAGCACCTTTCTCGCTCTCCCTTCTGCCAAGCCATCTGCAGGAAAATGTCGACGTGTGCTGCAGGGAGAAGATGCATTTGCTAATTTATGTGCTGGGTAAATTCAGTAGAATAATGAAAATGTGACTGCTCAGCACCCTTCCCTTTGAGGGTAAAGACATCTTTATTAATGATTTTAAAACCTGAAGGAATGGGAATGCTTGCTCTGTTTACATTTCCCTATATTAAACAGAAGACATTCTCTTGCTGGTGGCAAAACATCAAAAATACCCTTCTGGTCATGATTTATTGCTGGAAATTTTTATTAAATTGGGATGTGACTGTGTCTAGCTATCAATTACATCACTGGAAAAAGAAAACAACAAAGATTTACATTTTCAGTAACTCCTGCAATAAGCGCTCTGTGTTCCCGGGAGAGGTTAGAAAATAGTTTTCAAAACTTCACATTTTAACCCCTAAGGTCCCAAACCCCAAATGCCGCATATTCTGGTTCTAAAAGGAGTCACAGCCGATCTCCGGTATTTCTCCCCTCTTACTAAAGGGAGGATATATACATCTCACGCCCCACGTGCTGCAGTTTTGCTGGTCAACGACTGCTTGACCAAAGACCTCCCTGTTCTGAATTTGTCCTGAATCCACAAATGAACATTCAATTAGGACCACAGAAGCATTCAGATGTAGCAAGTAGCACGATTACATGTAAACCACAAGAGAAGATACAGGTGACATTTTTAAGCCCTAACTTGAGGATATTAGCCATTTGGTGGGGGGGGGAGTCAAATTTCAAGTAGATAAGGAAAAAATTATTACAAGATCAATACGTAAAAAGGTATGTACTGATAATTCCTGGATTAGGAGAAAAGGCACGACAGATAAACAAGGTCCCAAATGTTTTATGATGCCTATCCTAAGATGCAATCCTTTCCTGTTACAAGCACAGAGACACTTCTGAGTTGCATCGGTGCTATGGGTAACCCCCTGGGCTGACTTTTGAAGTGGGAGAGAGAAAAAGAAGAAATCCAAACTACGCGTTTGGAGACAAGCAAAGGGGAAAACTGTGAACTTGACAGGTCCAGGATGGAGTGACTTGCACCAAAGGCAGTGGGAAGGGTGCTCTAGGACGAGATCAAGGTGGCAACTAGGTCTTACCTTTTCCTTCCACTGTAAAAAAAAAAAAAAAAAAAAAAAAGGTAGAAACCATCTACAGCCCTATCATGGGGCAAACAGGCAATCATTCCTGGGTCTAGAAAAGCCATTCATTACCTCCCAGCAGTTCTATTCCAAGATCATCAAGCCAAAAAGCTACAAATGGGAAATCTCTAGTCAATTGTCCAAATGAATCAAAATTTACATTTCTTTTCATTTCATCCATTAAGAAAAAATTCATTTTCTTGACCCAGAGTATGGAAGCAAGCCCACCTTGCTTCTGGAAAAAAGAAAAACTTACTGAACCACATCCACTCACTGCCCATCTAATTTAACTTAATGAAAACGCATTAACCAGCACACTTGATTATTACCTTGGCAACCCTGAGAAATCATATATCCCTAAACATTCTAAAATCTCAGGTCATCTTGTCAGCTCTTAGAAATCTTAGCATATAAATACTATAGACCCACAGATCCAAGAATTTCAATAAACCCCAAGCACAAGAAACGTGAAAATAATCTGAATACATGTCATAATCAATTGCACAAAACCGGGAGTCAAAAGAAAATCTTTAATATAGCCAAGAGGAAAATGGATATGCTACATGAAAGAAACAAAAGCAAAGGAAAAGAACAAAACTCTTAACAAAAACAGTGCAAACAAAAAGACAAAGGAGCAATATTTTTTAGGATACTGAAAGAAAAAATCTGTCAACCTAGAATTCTATATCCAGCAAAAAATGACTTTCAAAAATGAAGCTGAAAGAAGGACTTTTCAAACAGACAAAAGCTGAGAGTTCCTCACCAGCATACCTGAACTTTAAGAAATGTTAAATACTTCAGGCAGAAGGAACTCTACAGCAAAGGGAAATATGGATCTATACACAGAGCTCTGGAAATGGTAACTACATGGGCCACCGGAATCAACATGGTCATATATATTAACTGCTTTCTTTACAATATTTTGTTGAACGTGTTTTAACTCTTTAACTCCTGCCTGCATGGTACTGCTTTCTTTGACGACACCTTGAGTAAAGCAGAAGAACAAAAACAATAATTGTATACAAACTTGCTCAAAGATAACAATAGTCAGGACTTGAGAAAAACGTCTTACTCCCACTAAAGAGCCACAAAATTGGGAGAAATATAATAAAACATAAGTGATGGAAGCAACAATTCACTAGAAAAAAATCGGAAGGCTATCAATAATAATATGAGAGTGGTTTTACCATTTCACACTCTTGGCAGTAACCCATGAGTGTTCCAGGAGTTAAACTTCGTCACCACCAGTGGGTATTGTCAGTCTCTTGCATGTCACCAAATATAATGAATGTGAAATAGTTTGTTATTATGGCTTTAATTTTCATTTCCCTGATGACTAATGGTTACCTACAGAGGGACGGGGGAAAGGAAAGAACCAATAAATTTCTTGATGGAAACAATGCCAACAAGAAGACAAGGCAACAACAGCTTTAAAGTAATGGGTATCTTTATCAATGTATCCCTTTGCACATCCTAATTGGCATCTGTGCACACCCTCTGTGAAGCCTGTATTCAAATCTTTTGCCCATTTCCTAATAAGGTTGTCTTCTCACTATGAAGCTGTAGTATTTCTGTATATAGTCCATATTATCTTCTGTGATACACACATAGGCAATAGATAGACATTTTTCCAGCCTGTGACTTGTTTTTTTTCTTTCAAAGAACAAAAGTTTTTAATGGTGACAAGGCTCCATCCATTTTTTTCTGATATGATAAATGTTCTTTGTGTCCTATCTAAAAAGTCTTTGCCTATCTCAAGGTAATAAAGATTCTCTCCTCTGTTTCTTCTAGAGGTTTTATAGTTTTACCTTTTACTTTTATGTTTAAGTGTGCGACGCATCTAAAGTTTTTTTATGTGATATGAGATATGTTCATTTTTTTTCCATATCTGGTTGTTCCAGCACTGTTTGTTGAAATGTCATTGTTTTTCTAGTGAATTACCTTGGCACTTTTGTTTTTACAAAAACAACTGACCGTATATGTAAAAGCCTGTTTCTAGACTCCCTATTCTGTTCCGCTGATCTATAGATATGGCTCAGCAATTCCTCTTCTGTGTATTTGTTCCCCCAAATTAAAAGATAAGCCCAAAACAACTTTGTATATGAATGCTCCTGGCACTCTTATTCATAACAGTCCCAAGCTGGAAATAACTCAAATCTCTATCAACAGGTGAATGGATAAACAAATTTTGTTATATCAATGCAAAGTAACAATAGTGAGCAATAAAAAAAATGAATTACTGATACACACAATAACATGAAAAAAATCTTTAAAAACTTATGCTAAAAGAATGAAGCCAGACATAAAAGACTAAATACTATCCGATTTCATTTATACAGCAGACCTGTCTACAGTGACAGAAAGTAGATCAGGTATACTGGGGCTCGGGGACTGATTACAAAGGGGCTAGAGGAAACCTCTGGTAATGGAAATGTTCTAAATCTTAATTGTGGTGGTATTTACAGGGGTGTGTATGTTTGTTAAAACTCAAAGTGAACACTTCAAGTGGGTGCATTGTATTGGAGGCAAATTTTTTCTCAGTAAAATTGATTTTTAAAAAGTAGTCCTCACTTTATCAATATGTGTGTTTTATTCTAAAAGTTTACCCAAGAGTCTATTTATATTCCTAAGTATGAAAGATCACATTTATAGATATAAAGATGCTGGGCTACCCCTCATTTCTATCGACTATTTCTAGAATGCTTTCCCAAGACTAATATTTTAAACTAACACTTAAGATTGGACTTAGCACAATAGATGGCCTTACCTAGTGGAGACGCATTTATTACTAATGCACTTATTGATCTGCCCTGGTTGTTTATTTTCCAGAGTCCCATAAAGCCATTGGTATGGCAAAAGACTGATGCTAGAGACAGCAGAAATATTCAATACAAATATGTCCCACTGTGTAACATCTTCTGCTCACACATGGTTAGCTTCCCATCTGAGCCACCGCGCCAACATCCTTCCCAACCTGCACTGCAAAAAGACAATGACCTTGAATTTTGTTGCCAAATTCACCTCTGAAAAAAGAAATATGGTCTGCATTTGCTGAAGTGAAGAGCAACTGTAATGACGCTGAAGAATCATAATACAACTCGGCACTGCAGAGTACTGCTAGCCCAGGCACCCCCATTCCTCAAGGCTAAAAACACATCTATCGCCTCTAGTTTAGCCAACCACATACTGAAGGTACTCCAGCTAGGAAGTGCTTATCCCGAGCAGTGAGTGCCCTTCTTGGTACCAAGGAGAGAGCAAACCACAAAATAACATGGTGCATTTTTTTTTCTGGAGCATCATTTTACAGAAATTTGGAACAGAGAAAATGTTTTGATGGAAAGACAAGTCATGCTATATTAGGGAATAGAAAGTGCTGTTCACATAATTGGTTAAGTTTTTAAAAGACACTTCCTACCTGCAATAGCCGCTTCAGGTTCAACTCTAAAATCCTCAGGTCCTTTCAGAGTATGTGTCCCCTCTTCTACATTGTCCAAAAAAAAAAAAAAAAAGAAAAAAAAGGATGCCAGGAAAACAAGTATGATCAAAGTCACTCAAGGGATAGAGAGCAGAAAAGCCAGGAACTACAGGAACTGGCATGCTCCTAGTTTCCCACCAACTCACTGAGCACCCAGGAAGAGTCAGGTGCCAGATCCAACAGCCAGGACCCCAACCCCGGCTTGACCAAAAATCTGCATTACCACCTTGGAAGAACTACCATGGTTCCTCCATCCAGAAGACAGAGACGCCCTAGTACCTACTTTACTTTATAAAGTACCGTGTAGTTCAACTGCCTGGCCAATATGGAGTGGTCAATAAATGTTAGCTGCTTATCACCACTGTTGTTTTATTATGGTTTTTAATTTCTATATACCATGTCATAACCTTTTTGTATATCAAATGCAATCCACTCGGTACTAGATTATTGACTATTCACTCTCAAATGCAAGGGAGGTAAGGAGCATTCTGGACACCCAATCTTGATGCACAGCCATACAGCAACTCTTACTCAGACATGGTAAGACTCCCTGGTCAGAAGATGACATCTGCAAAAGAAACAGGGACTCTTTCTGGCTGAGCTTCCATGAGTGACCCAAGGTGAACTTGTGCAGTAGAGATGAGCTTAAGAACTAACTCAATCCTTCTGAACAAACATAAAACCAATTTCTAACTCAGGATGCCTACTTACGTATTCACATGCAACAGGAATATCTATGATCAAAAGCCAGCTATTCACCCAAGGAGGCCCCTTCATGTTAAATAGGGCTTCCCAGGAGACCAAAGCACCCATCAGAAGTCCACCTCATGAGTACAGAATGACTGCCGAGGCAATGGTATGTTTTCAAAGGATATTTCGTCTCTAACAATGGCAGCCCGATGAATTATTCTTGTACATTTCAGGGACATTTCTCCTTAAAGAATCTGGACAGTTTCCCCTAGCAGAACCCTGGACAGTTCTCATTACATGTACTGTGAGTTTCCTCAAACTCCATCAACATATGTGCCTTCCCCAGCCTGTCCCAACAAGATGTAAGACCTCTGGCTTCCACAAGTCTCATCCAGTTATTTCTAAGAATTTCTGGGAATAAAACACACCAGATCACACCCAATCCTGCCCTGCCTGGCTCCGCTCTACTGCAATGTTCTACGCGAGCAACCCTGAGCGCACTGATCTATGAATGACACGGTCTCAAAGGACTTCCAAGGCCAAGCCAGAGATGTGCTATATAGCACAGAGAGCTAGCAGTCCACCGAGACTCCTGTTTCTCTTCCGCAGATCAGAGATGCAGCCGTGCAGCAGGTGCCGAGTCCTGGAGTTCAGCTCCCAGCCCTCTTTGCCTCCAGGTGGGACCGTGTGCTCAGTCGTCACTGATGGAGTAAAAAGGAGCCAAGAGTGCTCCCACCAGTCTAAATGCTTTTTTTTTCCTTTTTGTTCTCTTTTTTATTTTTAGGGCCGCACTCACAGCATATGGAGGTTCCCAGTCTAGGGGTTGAATCAGAGCTGCAGGTGCCGGCCTGCACCACAGCCACCGCAACACTGGATCCCTGACCCACTGAGCGAAGCCAGGGATTGAACCTCATGGACACTAGTGGGATTCAGTTCCGTTGCACCACAGCGGGAATACCCAGGCTGCTTTTTTAAAGATGGGTGTGCATTCTCCACACTCTCTCTTTTCCCATCTGTTGGTGGACGCATGTTAAGGACAGCAGACTCTCCCATAGCCTGGGTCCCTGAATGGCTCTAGGAAGCAGAGCCTCCGCCTAACCCACCTTAATTCAGGCGTCTCCCTCTGACCGCAGCCAGCACAACCTTAACTAAAACACTGTGTCCGCTGCTGGAGCGGAAAGAAGGCCCTTCCCCCCAGCACTGGTCGATACTTTGATGCTTGGGCCCCAAAGCCGTGTGGCCTGTGCTCACACGCCAAGGCCTCTGTGAGAACAAGGTTGAGCTTTTCACTCTGGAAGAATCAAATCAGCGGTGCCTGGGTCACGGAGAAGCCAAGGATACAGTGAGGGCCGAGCTCTCCACTGCCCCCCACGTTTTCTCATGGGGGTCCCGCCCGAGCAAGGTGCTCGGGGACTCTCCTATGAAGTAAGAGAACCCCCAGGACAAGGGCGCTTACAACTGTGGTCTTACTAACACCTCTAATCACAGCAAAGCCCAGAAACAACCTAAACCACAATAAAAGACACTACTCTGCCTTCTCGGCAAAGCGTCTCACGCTGGCTAGAGTTCAGGTTCCATGTTCTCGGTCAAGGCGGTGCCAGGAGTAACCTCCCCTTACCTGAACCCACACTGGGAGACAACCCAGAGCTTTTCCACTTGTCTGCTTCAGGGCTTCCCACAGCCAAGCCGTGGCCTACCACAAGCAGCCCCTGGGACCAACAGGGATACATCTCTCTCTTTTTTTTTTTTTTGTCTTTTTGCCTTTTCTAGGGCCGCACTTGTGGCACGTGGAGGTTCCCAGCCTAGGGGTCCAATCGGAGCTGCAGCCGCCGGCCAACGCTACAGCCACAGCAACGCCAGATCTGAGCCACATCTGCAATCTACACCACAGCTCATGGCAACGCCGGATCCTTCACCCACTGAGCGAGGCCAGGGATCGAACCCACAACCTCATGGTTCCTAGTAGGATTCGTTAACCACTGAGCCACGACGGGAACTCCAGGGACACTCATCTCTTTGTACGCTGGACTGGATTCTGCTTACAAATGGACAGAGAGAAAGTGGAGACCGCAGAGGGAGACAGAAGGCTGAGAAGATCAGCTGGCCCTTTAGATAGTCAAGAGCCTCCAGAAGCGTTAAACAAGCGGTTTCTAAGATACAGTCACGTTTACACGGGACACTCATGTGGGGAAAATGGAAAAGTGGGGCGTGTGTAAGGAGGCAGTCCTTGCCATCCAGGAGAGGTGGCCCTGCGGGCACCGGGCCCAGTCTGCCTCTCCATTCAACCTCCTCCGCTCCCCCGTGTTACCCACAGTTGCTGGGATTCGCGGATCTAAGATGCCTTTACTCTGTTTGCACCATCCGTCCTCATTCCTCTCTCTCCCTGCAATAGCAGGACGCTCTGTCTAGTCACCGAGCAGGAGGCAGAGGGACCCGCCCTTCCCTCGGGGGCCTGCTGCCAGCCCTCTGATCCCCTTCCGGCTCTCCACAGGGCCCCGAGCCCACCCCCACCCCAAGGTCAGATGACCACCCATGGGAGGTGTTTGATTACCTCTGTCCCCCTCACTTCCCACCGCAGAGAAGAGCGAACCCCAGCCTCCTACGTCCTGAGTCTCTCTCAAGGCTTTCAGTTCCCCGTCCCCACCGCTGTCACCACGACCGAGGCCCATAGCAGCTCTCACGTAGGCCAACGAGACGCCCCCTGTCCCGAGGGCTCCCCACTAGCCACGTTCGTCTCCAACATGTTTTCCACCCTGCAACAGGGGTGAGCTTACAAAGCGAACATCTGATCACTGCATTTTCTACCTAAAACCTTGAGTGCTTTTTCCCCATGTATTCCCAGGATAACTAGCAAAGTTCTCCATTTGTACTCACAAGGCCGGAACAATCGAGCCCCCGCCTGCCTCTCCAGGGCTCCTCCAGCTTCCCTCCTCTTCACTCGTTCTGTCACCGCAGGCTGGTTTCCTTTTAGTCTCTGAAATGTCACTGGATTCTAACCCTCTCAGGTTGCGGTCTCTGCAAATACGCGGGTGACCGCTGCCTCCCCTCCATTCTGTCTGCTCTCTTCACTCCTAAATATCCTTCCTCTGCTTCATCCACACCTTCCCCAGCCCACCCTCCCCCACACCATTACATCAGTTCTCTCCTTACATACAATAGGCATTCTATCGTGCTTTGAATACAATGTAACGTATGCAAATAGATTATATAATGTAACAAATAATTACGTGCATGTGCAATACATATCATACCACTATGTTGTACTTCTTTGCAGCACTGATCCCAACCGCAATTAAATACTTACTGGGGTAACTCTTTAATAGCTGTCTCCTCTGCTAGAATCTAAGCCCCATTAAGGCAGCCAAGTTCCACTTGTTCTCTGCTCCACCTTCGGTGCCTGGGACCCTACACGTGGTAGCCCCCCCAGGTAGGAGAGGGCAAAACTGAGGCCCAGAGAAGGGAGTGGGCCTTTCTATCTTTGCGATCTTTGTCAGCACTGCTGCTGACACTCTGGGCTCTTAATCTACCATTTAACCCTTAGCCCATTCTGACACCTAAGGCACTCTTGCACCAAGAGGTCAATCCACTCATGACCCAAAGGAAAGAATAAAACCTACACGACAGACTCGAGATCTGGATTCAAATCCTGGATCTGCCACTTATATCTGACAAGGCTGTGGCAGGAATTAAACCAGGCGATGTGCATACTGTGACCGGCAGAGGATTCGGCACCTATCAGCTCCCTAGAGATGCACCTGCTCCCAGGACAGAGGGACCCGCCCGTCAAGTGCCTTCTTCAGTCCTCTTGCATCACCTTATCAGCCCGTAAGAGCCAAGTCCTTAGGAAAACGCAAGGCATTTCCTAACAAGCGGTCACTGTTCCCCACCCCCTTCCCCAAGGCAGCCAGCAAATAGTGTCCGGTGAAGATGATCAACATAGGACACCAATCTCACCGCAGAGATGTGTGTTTAACAGCGGGCACACAGAGCCACGTGGCAGGTGATCCATCTTTCAAAGACGGCATTGCCAACCAACTGATTTTGGCCAGCCATGTATTTATGAGGAATTTAAATTTTGATTTCAATGTACTCGCAGCATTATTACTGAATATACCAAAGGCCCGATTTCCACGTGGGCAAACAGGACCATCATCCATCACCCCAGCTGATACTCAGTCAACGCCCAGACAGCCCCAGCCTCGGGCAGGAAAGTTGGTGTCCTGGAAGCTTTTTCACCACTGGCATATTAAAATGATGTTTCGGCCAATTCTATAATCACCTATTTTTTCGCCCAGGATGTTGCAGGCCCCATGCTAGGCCCTGGGGATTCGGCAATGATGAGACACAGCCCCTGCTCCAGGAAGCTCACGGTCCAGTGACCCACATTTACCTAGTATTTAACAATCTACTAAGTGGTTGCACTTAAACCTTTATCCATCTTTCCCGTTCTTTTTATTACTATTATTCTGCCCTCCTCTGTCTGAGAAAAATCTGGCACAAAATTTGTTCCCACTTAAAATCAGGCAGAGGAACTTAATTACCCTCATTTTGGAGGAAGACGTCTAAGTAGGGAGGAACCAATCAAAAGATTCCCCTTGAAATGTAGTGTGGAAGACCCATGAGTGGCTTTTCAAAGGCCATTACAAATCCCTGTTGCCCCGCTGCCTCTCAGACAGAGGTTGAGCTGTCAGACACGTACCAGCCTCCATTGCCGTCACCATATACAGCCCAGTTCCAGCCACTGCCACATGTGTAGGCATCTCTTCTTGGGCTTCGAGGAAAACATATGCTCTCATTTTACCAACAGACAGTCCCAGCTACGTTGGCCATAATCCTCTTTGCTGTCTTCCCCACACAGAGATGTGACGCTCGGAGCTGCAACAGCCAACTTGCAAAGAGGAGACAAGGAGCAAGTCAGAAGGAAACCCCCAGAGGATCAGAGTTATCCTTGTGGCTACTGCTGAGCCCCTGAGACAATGACAGCAGCTCCATCCCTGCATGCTAATTATGAATAAGAAAAAACAAGCCCTGGTTGCTGTTTAAGGTTTTCTGTTACCTGCAGACACTCAGAGTCCTGGAATACATAGGTCTGGGCAAGACTGAGCACATGCCTTTGAACTAGACACACGAGTTTAGGGACCAGCTCAGGTGCTCATGAGCTACCTGAGTCTGGACAAGTTACTTAATTCCTCCGACTTCAGTCTCCATCCTCTGTGAAATGAAAATAATGTAACTGCGGGAGAAGACGTAAAAGGGTGCAGCTGCTATGGAAAAGAGTATGGTGGTTCCTCCAAAAATTAAACATAAAATAACCATGAGAATCCCACAGTTTCACTTCTGTGTATATGCTTAAA
Organism: Catagonus wagneri; assembly: GCA_004024745.2. NCBI lineage: Eukaryota > Metazoa > Chordata > Mammalia > Artiodactyla > Tayassuidae > Catagonus > Catagonus wagneri. The sequence goes on from PVHT020000128.1 coordinate 816,309, forward strand.
AGAAATGAAAGTGGGAACTCAAAAGGGTATTTGAACACTCATGCTCACGGCACCTAAAATAGCCAGAGGCAGAAGCAGCCCGGTGTTCACCAGCAGATGAGTGGATAAACAAAATGGAACTTTATTCAGCCTTAAAAAGGAAAGCAATTCTGACACAGGCTACAAGACAGATGAACCTCAAAGTTCTTTAGGACAAGTGAAATGAGCCACTCACTAAAGGACAAAGACTCTGAAGACTCTACTCGTATGAGGGGCTTAGAGGCAGCAAATTCTTAGACACCAAGTAGAATGGCGGTTGTTAGGAGCTAGGGTGGGAAGGGAAGTGTCTCCATTTCGCAAGACGAGGAAAGTTCTGCAGACGGATGGGGATGATGATTCCCTTGTGATTACACTCAATGGGACTAAACCGTACACTAAAAATGGTTAAAATGGTACTTTTAGGTTTTTTATACACACACACACATTTTACATTTTTTAAATAAAAAGTACAAATTCACTTTAGAAATTAAATAAAATGCAAAAAGTATCATAATGAATGCCTAGTTTGTCAGACCACACCACTGGCTGAACTCCACCCTGGGTCAAGTGCAGCAACAGACCAAAAGGATCTGAAAAGTATTTCATTCGTGTAGCACGTAAACACAGCCACTTGCCTCTCTAGGGAACCAGAGATGAGTCAAACGCTTTCCCGCCCTGAGGCGGTCAAAAAGACAGCCTTCAACAGCCACTCGACCCGGGAGAACGGAACCCCTGCCCCGGGCAGGTGGAAACGAGGCGGCATCTTCGGAGGTCAGAGCCGCTGCTCCAGGCTTTGGAGTCTGAAAATAGTTCCAAAGAAGAGATGGCACTAGAGCTGGACTTGAAGAATGTTTATTCCTGAAACAGTAGTGGTTTCCAAGACGCTTCCAGTTAGCAGTAACAGCAGCGTGAGCAGAGGTGGCGGAGGTGGCTGAGGGAAAGCGTGCTTCAGGATGAACAGGAAAGATAAGAGCCAGATGAAGCCCCAAGCGCCAAGCAAGCAAGTCCTATCTTTATTTCAAAAGGAGGCGGCCTGAGATAAAGGTGTGTGTTTATACCCACAGCACCTAAAAACTATTCTAAGCACAACACGAGCCCTCACAACTTGTCAGCCCAGTTCAGTGCAACGCAGCATCTGCAGAAACCCTCCCAATGATTAGCCTTGGTTATCAGAGTGGGCAGGCCCTAGCCAGCTGCCAAGATACTGCCCACGGTGGCGCCCGGGCGACTCGCAAAAAAGGAGAAGGAAGCCACAACGATCGCTTCCCCAGGCCTCGGTACTGATGGAAACCCCAGGCCAGTCTGAGCCCCCAGAGCCGTTCAAATGATGCTCCCAGACACGGTGGACTCTGCCGGAGGGACCAGGGCTCCCCTTCTAAGGGAACCCTGGCCACCTTCTTCCCGGCTCAGCTCCCAATCTGGGCAGCTGGCTCCTTGAGAGCATCAGCCTATGTCCTTCCCTATACTGAAGGCAAGTAAAATGGCACAAATAATTTAGAGAAGAAAAAAAGAAAAGTGGGTAAGAAGATCCAACGCCAAAAAAAAAAAATTATTCAATTGAGTCCAATTTTAAGAAATTATTTCAAAGTTCTAATCACTGTAAGTGATGAAACAATTCATGACAGAAATTGCAATTACCAAAGAAATGATCTGTTCTGCAACAGCAATTTTAGTGACATTTATAACACACAAGAAATCATGAAGCTTAATTATTTGAATTTACTGAGGCTACAGATGCCGTGTGGAAATCTAATTAAACAGATCCACCGAAACTGGCCAGCTGAAGAAACGGCAAAGTTGCTGAACCATGCGCTGGTTTTTAAAAGCGGTTCGTGTACAGCTTCCAAATAGGCAGTGAGTAATGGTCTATCTTTCTTCCTCAACCATCATTTGGGGGGAAAAAAAAGACATTTCTGTATTGATCTTCAGTCTTTCACAATAGAATTTACTTCAACTCCTAAAACACATCCCCCACTCCAACGATCTTTGATAGATCACCCGGATACATGGAAGCTAACTTTCGGCTCTTACATCCCAAACTATCTCAGGCCTCAAGGAAGTAGGTGCAAATCATTAAGCAGTTGAGAGAAAAAAAACAAAAAAAAGGATTTCCTTCTTCAATTTCTTAAGCATGTTAACAGGCAAAGATTGATAGCCTCAAGAAGTGTTATAATTCCTGAAATCTCCATGAATTACTCATTTAAATACCAAGGAACTCAGGAGGACAAGATTCTGATTTCAAACACTCAAAGAAAAAAAAAATAGAGAAAACACATAAAGGTACAGCAAAGAAAATTTAAATTGTCGACAATGCCGCCAACCACCATTTAACTGCAATTAACATTTTGCTCTCCTAAAAAGAAAAATGGAGCTGGAGGAATCTTCAGGCTCCCTGACTTCAGACTCTACTACAAAGCTACAGTCATCAAAACTATATGGTACTGGCACAAAGACAGAAATATAGATCAGTGGAACAGGATAGAAAGCCCAGAATTAAATCCACGCATCTATAGTCAACTCATCTATGATAAAGGAGCCAAGAATATACATTGGACAAAAGACAGCCTCTTCGATAAGTGGTGCTGGGAAAACTGGACAGCCACATGTAAAAAAATGAAACTAGAACACTTCCTAACACCATGCACAAAAATAAACTCAAAATGGATTAAAGATCTAGATATAAGACCAGATACTATCAATCTCTTAGAGGAAAACATAGGCCAAACACTCTCCCACATAAATGATAGCAACATCTTCTCAGATCCATGTGTCAGAGTAAGGACAATAAAAAGAGAAATAAACAAATGGGACTTAATTAAACTTCAAAGTTTCTGCACAGCTAAGGAAACCCTAAACAAAACGAAAAGACAACCCACAGAATGGGAGAAAAGATTTGCAAATGATTCAACGGACAAGGGATTAATCTCCAAAATTTACAAACACCTCCTACACCTCAACACCAGAGAAACAAACAACCCCATCCAAAAATGGGCAGAGGATCTAGGCAGACAGTTCTCCAAAGAAGACATGCAGATGGCAAATAAATACATGAAAAGATGTTCAGCATCGCTCCTCATTAGAGAAATGCAAATCAAAACCACTATGAGGTACCACCTTACACCGGCCAGAATGGCCATCATCAAAAAGACTACAAACAATAAGTGCTGGAGAGGGTGTGGAGAAAAAGGAACCCTATTACACTGTTGGTGGGAATGCAAATTGGTGCAGCCACTGTGGAAGACAGTATGGAGATGCCTCAGAAAACTCAAAATAGAATTTCCATTTGATCCAGCAATCCCACTCCTGGGCATCTATCCAGCAGACACCATGACCCGAAAAGACACCTGTACTCCAGTGTTCATTGCAGCACTCTATGCAATAGCCAGCTCATGGAAACAACCTAAATGCCCATTGACAGAGGAGTGGATAGGGAAGACACGGTACATACACACAATGGAACGTTACTCAGCCATTAAAAGGAACGAATTACCAACATGGATGGACTTAGAAATTATCATGCAAAGTGAAACCAGTCAGACAATTAGACAGCAACACCCAGTGCTACCGCTTACATGTGGAAACTAAAAAGACACAATGAACCTTTTTACAGAACAGACAATGACTCACAGACTTTGGCAAACCTTGGTTTTTCAAATAAGACAATCTGGGGGGTGGGGGAATGCACTGGGGGTTTGGGATACAAAATCTATAAAATTGACTTGTGATGATTTATGTACACCTATAATTGAAATAAAATCCATTAAGAAAAAAAACAAAAAAAAAACATTTTGATCTCTTTTCTTCCAATGTATTTTCTAAGCATATTTTTTCGCCACCACGCAAACATGTTGTATTTATTATCTTATATCCCATTTTATCATTAAACATTACACAAAGCACAGTTAATGTAACAATCTCCTATTTCTGTATTTATAGTCCATACTCAAGTTTTAAGCTTTGTCAGTAAACTGATTCATATCCACTTACATAAACCTATATGTGCATCTCTGATTCATTCCTTAGGGGAGACTCTTACAAACAAACTTCTGGAACAACGTTCATTAACTTTTTAAGGCTCCTAAAAACAACGGCCAAATTACTTTTTAACCAAAGGTTATACCTGTCTACATTTCTGTCAATGGTGCAATGAAGAGCCCAAACTGAGAACTATCTTTTTTTTTTTTTTTGCAACAGCATCATTAAACTTTCAGTCAATGCTTTGCCAGTTTTTTTCTGTATGTTACTCTTTAACAAATTTTGATATACTATTTTGTCCTGTTTTCAATTAATATTACAATTATCATCACGACCTTAAATATTTTTTGAAAACATGATTTGCTTAACGAGCACTTTTTGACCATCACATAAATATGCATGTATGCTATATGTATTTCTTTAAGTACAGGGAGGGATTTTTTAAAAGGCTGCATTTTTTTCACATTAGTTATCTTCATTCCTTTTCTATCAACTGTGTGGTTAAAGCCTTCGACAATTTTCTTACTAGGGTTTCAGTGTTGTTCTAATTTATTCACACAGTAACACAATTATTCCTTTGTTGAGGATGTTTTTCCAAGACTTTTCTATTGGCATTTTGTTTTCTTGTGGAAGTTTTAGTCTTCTAAAAAATGTTAATTTTATGTAATCATTTTCCTCCTTTGAAATTTTCTTTCAGTTGACTTCCCTAATGTCAGCATCAACTAGTTTTTGTTTTTATTTTTTTTATCACGGTAATTTTTTCTGTTTAACTCTTTAATCCAACCACAATGTATTTAGCATACTGTGTGAGGAAAAGCTGTGATCCTATTTTTCCAGGTAGTTAATTCGGAAATTATTTTTTGTCTTTTTAGGACCATACCTGTGGCATATGGAGGTTCCCAGGCTAGGGGCCATAGGGGAGCTGCAGCGGCTGGCCACAGTCACAGCCATGCCAAAAACTGAGTCCGTGACCTATACCACAGCTCACGGCAACTCTGGATCCTTATCCCACTAAGCAAGGCCAGGGATTGAACCTGAGTCCTCGTGGATACTAGCGAGCTTCGTTTCCACTGAGCCACAATGAGAATTCCCAGAATTTATTAAACGAATCCTCCTTTCTCTTCATGCACTAAACCCTCTCTCATGTTAGGCTCTGTGTCTAGACTATTCTGTTCCATTGAACAGTATGTTCCTGCACTAATAACCACATTGTCTTAATCAGCATATTTGAGTGCATTTTATATCTGGAAATGCAAACCTCCTCTGATTATATACCATTTTCAAAGTTTCTTGGCAATTCCAGCTGGCTGATTCTTTAAGCGTTTGAAAATAATTCAACATTTCAAAAAAAGAAGAGAGAAAGAAAACCACAGCTGAGAAGCTGATTATACTGGGCTCAAATGATACATTATTTGGAAAGAACTGACATCTTGATCCCACTGGAACAAACCGGCAGCCCTCATCCCTCTTTATTTAAGTCTTCCTTTGTCAGTCGATAAGGTTTCTGTAATTTTCTTCATATGGATTCCTCAACACTTCTTGTTCTGTTATTCCTCTACATCTTTATTTTTACTCGCAAGTAAACTACAATCAAGCAAGGAGGGGCTGAAATCGTCTGCCTAAATCTCACCACCACATCATGAAGGCTATGCTTCCCTCTCCAGGCCCTGACAGAGAGCGACTGAACAGAAGGATGAATGGAGAAGGGATGACAAATGGGTCCAAAAGCCCGGTGACGAAAGGAACTGAGTCGGTCAAACCACACAGCAGACGCACGAGGGTTCTCTCATGATCAGCACCCACTTCATACTTGCAAAAAAAATACACAGCTTATCTTAGAATATTCATACCACGACCTCTGCTCGCTCTGTGCGGCGTGGCACACTCTCCCCAGCCCCACACACTCCCACCCCTCACACGCTCCTCCCAGGACGATCTCCCCGGGGGTACACCATCCTCCTCCCCGCTAGATTCTGCCCGCTGGGTGTGCCCCCCCCAGCATACACTCTCCCCCTCAGGCATAATCTCCCCTCCCCCCTGTAGTCTCACCCCCGGTACATTCTCCCCAGGACTCCCGACCCTCCAGCCTACTCAAGGGGCGGGCACAAGCAAGCCAGGTCCTTCTAGGAAACTTCAGTTATGAACTCCAGGACATCGGCCTTTAGAACTAAGTCAGGATGGGGTCGGCCCTGACAGGCGTTACAAAAAGGAGGTCTGCAGTAAGAGAGGTAATTGTACTGAGTCACGATCCGCATGCCATACTATTGATCCATTTAAAGTGTGTGATTTTAAGGTGTGCAATATACGGAATTGTGCAGCTATCGCCCCAAAAAGAAAGCCTGTGGCCATCTTGACTTATTTTTTTTTTTTTGTCTTTTTGCCTTATCTAGGGCCGCACCCGCAGCATATGGAGGTTCCCAGGCTAGGGGTCTAACAGGAGCTGTAGCTGCCAGTCTTCGCCACAGCCACAGCAACGCGGGATCCGAGCCGCGTCTGCAGCCTACACCACAGCTCACGGCAACGCCGGATCCTTAACCCACTGAGCAAGGCCAGGAATTGAACCCGCAACCTCATGGTTCCTAGTTGGATTCGTTAACCACTGAGCCACGACAGGAACTCCATCTTGACTTATTTTAAATTGTGGTAAAGCACACACATAAAATTTATCATCTTAACTCTTTTTCAGCAGACAGCTCAGCAGCGTTACACACGCTGCCATACATGCTGTTCTGCCAACCAATCCCTAGAACCGTTTCATCCTGCAAGACTGACACTGTACCTAAGAAACAACAGCGCCTTCCCCAGCGCCCCCGGCAACAGCACCCTACTTTCTGTTCCTACGAGTTTGACTACCCGGGGTGCCTCCTGCAAGTGGAATCCTACAGTGTTTGTCATTCTGTGACCGACTGAGGTCACTTGGCAAAGTGTCTTCAAGGTTTATCCACACTGCAGCATGCTTAAGTGGTTACAGTCTTTTTTAAAGGGAAGAGAACGAAGGGAGGAAGCGGAAAGGAGGAAACGGAGGAAAAGGGGTGGAGACTGTCTGTTGGGAGGCTACTGCACCGGCTGCGACAGGGACGACAGTGGCCTCCCCAAAGCAGTGATGGGGAGACAGAGTAGGAGACGGATTCGCAAACATTAGGGGTCAGTGAGAGACACTTCAAGATAGGGTGACGGGACTTGCTCATGGATTTGATGTGGGACTGAGGGAGAGGATGCTCCAGAAGCATACCCTGAGTACCTGCGAGAGGGAGACCACAGGGGACAGACAGAGGAGGGACGGGAGCACCACAGTCAAGTGGCCCCCCCGGAGCTACGTCTCAATAAGCCCAAGAAGAAACACAAGTGCCTCGCCTCCGGGAGCTCAAGGCCGCCCTGGGAGGGAGTGTCTTTTCTCAGCCAAAATGAGATGAAGGTCGTGCTGTCACTTTATAGAAGCAGTTAAAAAAAATAGACCGGTCACACCCAGTTATAAGGAAAAGAGCCACTGCTTAGGTTTCCCAAGTCAAGGCTAGCTGTCAAAGCCATCGCAAAAGTGAGGAAGGCATGCAGAGTCTGGCCTTTCAGCCAAGGCCTAACACGTGACCTAAGAGGTCATGTCTAGAGTCTGACCCTGGCTCTACTCCCAAAAAGCTCTGTGGTCACAAACTGATCATACTTCTCCGACTGCCAGTTTCCTTTTTTATAAAATCAAGATATGGAGTTCCCATTGTGGCTCAGTGGAAACGAATCTGACTAGTACCCTTGAGGACGCAGATTCGATCCCTGGCCTCGCTTAGTGGGTCAAGGATTGAGCCTTACCATGAGCTGTGGTGTAGGTCACAGACATGGCTCAGATCTGGTGTTGCTGTGGCTGTGGCCAAGGCCAGCGGCTACAGCTCTGATTAGACCCCTAGCCTGGGAACCTCCATATGCCAGGGGTGAGGCCCTAAAAAGACAAAAATAAATAGAAAAATAAATAAAATCAAGATAACCAAGCCTACCTTGAAGGATTGGTGGGGGAGTTAACATACAACAGAGAGGAGGAGAGAGAATGTGAGTGAGGGATGGAGAGAGAGAGAGAGAGTGAGTGTATGTGTGTGTGTGTGTGTGTGTGTGTGTGTGTACACATGCATATGCATCACAGTTTGGTCAAGTGCACTGGGTGGTTTCAGTACCAGACAAGGGGTCAAAAATATCTAGTTCCTACTCTAGCTCTGCACTAACTAGTTACATGACAACATACAAGTCACTTCCTTCTTGCCTTGGGTTTCCTCACTCGTTCAAGTCTCCGACAGACCTGATAAACTGACCTGCCAACTAGCAGCAGGGAAAGCTAAGAGCCCACCCATTCACACTGCAAGCCCCAAAGGTAGAGGAATTCATTCGATTAGGTTTCTCCCGAGATATGGGGTACGGACCTCAAGTAAGAAGGGGTTCATAGACATTCTGATCAAGAAGCAGTCAGGCACCCAGCTGCCCTCTGTCCCCTGCAGAGCTGAGCACTGCACACTCTCACCCACGGCAAGCCCACCCGAGGTTCATCACAGGAGAGCACCTATTAGAGGGTCTCGTCATCAAAGGACCCCAGCACGGGTTGCAGGCTAGACTGACTCACATAACACAGAGGGCTGGGCAAACACAGGAGGATGCCGAGATAACCCCACACATACACACCCCCAGCCCGCATACCCACCGGCTCCTGGGACACTGACTGTCTGCCCTTCACTCTCCAGGCAGGAGAAGGCAGGAGTCTTCTCTCGAGAGTCTGAGAAACCCAAGAGGAAAGACCAGAAGATATCAACACTGATTCTCTTTTCTTAGTTTAGATAACACTGGTTTATAACCCTGCATAAATTCTATGCATATAAGTGACAGTTCTGGATACACTTGATCACATGCACGTGCGCCACCAACCACCAGGTACTAAGGAAAACAGTACAGCGACTCCTCAGAAAAGGAACAGAACCATCATGGGATCCAGCTATTCCAATCCTAGGTATTTAAAGAATGCAAAAACAATTCAACAAGGTCCATGCACCCCTATGTTCATCGTATTTTTGTTGTATTATTTAAACAGCCAAGATATGGAAACTATCTAAGCAACCAATGATGGAAGAAGGCAAAAAGAAGATGCAGTCCATATACAGACAAGGGATTACTATTCAACCAATACTGATTTTTCAACAAACATCCCAGCCACATCACCCCACGGGGACATTTGGCGCCAACATGCCCTACCCGCACAGCAAAGCCGCCAAGCAGCTTCAAAGTCCTTCTTACAGACGAACCAACAACTGAGTATTACCAGACACTGGAGGAAAGCTGTGAACATGAAAGACAAAAGATCAAAACAGAGGGGGAAATAAAGTGAGAAACTTGGAAGCAAAGAGACTCTATGGGGGGGAGGAGCAAAAATAATTTTGATTAATATCCTCAGAGGGATAAGAAAAGATATTGCAACGATGAAATATAAATAGCATGGTATAATAAAAGACCATCTGGAAAAAAATGTTTAAGGTCTTGGGAAGCTAAATTTACGTACATGTGTATATTCAAACTAATAAACGTGTCTCCTGGGGAGGCAGCCGTGGAAATAGCATGGATAGTGAACAAGATGAAGACGAAACTTTCTATTTCGACTTTCTTGAACACTGCGAATGCACTATCCACTTTTTTCTTTAGTGGTGTCTAAACATCATGCAACACCCCCTGAACACGTTACTTAGCTACATGATGGCTTACACAGATCTTGCAGGGCCACTTGGTAACCCAGTCATACCCTAGAACACTATTTCTAGGGCGAAATGCATCCGAAGCTGCCTAGTGATTCACTTATAAACACACAAAATTTCACAGACCTAAACTGCAACTGCTGACATGAAATAAGAAGAAAGCAAGGAAAAGCAGTGAGGGAGGCCACGGGTCAGCTTGCGCTGTGATGACAAAATACAATAGCCTGGGGGCTTGAACAACACAAATTAATATTCTCACAGTTCTGGAAGCCAAAAGTCCGAGAGCAGGCTGCCAGCATGGGTGAGCTCTGGCGAGGCTCTCTTTCTGGCTTGTCGATAGATCCCTTCTCGCTGTGCACACATGTGGCAGATGGACAAAGAAATCTATCAAACTAGGACCTTCAGCCTTCAACTTTAATTACCCTCTAAAAGCCCCATCTCCAAGCACCGTCACCATGGGGCTTCAATATCTGAATTCTGGGGGAACACAATTCAGGACGTGCGTGGCCCAAGAACGTAACCGGAAGGCAGAGCGTGTACACTGAGCTTTTGGAAGGATGGCCATCAAAAAGCAAAACCAAGATCAACAGGAATGAGCGGGCACGTGGGGCTCGGGCGTGTGCAGTCAGTGACTGCATCGGGGTCAGCCCCCCACCCCCTGCCGTGCAGGCTCCCCCTTCCACGCCCTCGCCAAACTCAGTACCGCGATTAATACTACCTGCACATTTCCTTATGAGCAATCACCTTACAGAACCTGGAATTGAATTTTAAATCTAAGCCTCCTTATGGTGAAGGGCGGACATAAATGGAAATGGTGGAGTACATCGGCTCCCTGGAAGTTATCTTTTATTTCCTTATACCTAATTTCAGCTCAAGCTTTATTCTGATAACCCGCCCGTTTTATTTTTTCCCAAAAGCCTATTGCTCCAAAGCACATACCAGGAAAAAAAAAAAAAAAGCCCATCTAATATGAAAAAGAAAGATAAATGTCTTGTGAAAATGACGTCTATTGACCCAGATCCTGCTGAGTGAGCAAGCGAATCCTTGGGTGCAAACGAGGCACTTATTACTGCTATTCAAGCCTCGGGAGGCTTCATTTCTTACATGCCTGTCGGAGAGTTCTAATAGTTCTTTAATAACCTGAAGAGCAAGGGAGCTTCCAAACATGACAACTGAGCCTCGTTCGCTTGGCAGAAAGTGGCTGAGCCTTCCTCACGATGGTTCCTGTGATTCCGGGTGGAAACGAGGGAGGCAAAATCAAATACACGTTCACCATCAGAGCGCCCGAGAAGCAGCCCACCCAACGTCCACGGGAAGAGCAGTGAGGTGCCTCCCATCTCATTAGCATCTTCCTCCCCATTTCCTCAGGCAACAGGATCAGCCTTCGAAGCATCTGCCTCTGAGGTATCTGCAGCGGTAGCTCAGGGAAATTGGGGGTGCCAGGGAGAGGGGCTGCCTCCGTTTTCACCCCAGAGACCTAGCCAAGGAAATGACCTCCTTTCTCCAGCCTCTGTTTTCGCAGTTGCAAGATAAAGGGATTGAACCAAGGCTCTTTGCGTGCCCTGAGTCTGTGATTCCAGTGTTTATCACGCTGCTTAGGGAGATAAATCCAACCAGAAGTCTTAGCTGCCTGCCGGGCCTGAACCACAGCTCACCGCAGGCTAGTGGCAAGTGCGTGTTTGCTGGCTCCCTACTCGCGCACAGGGAGGGAACAGGAAAGCGGCTAGCGGGACAGGTCACCTCAGAAGCCCGACCTCGGGTTCCAGTCGCACAAGGCTGGCAGCTGGGTCTTAGGCCGCGTGGACGGCAAACCAACCCACTGTGCGCCGGCCACTGACTCCTGGATAATCCGTCAGCAAGGGAGCACAGAACCACCCTGGTGACACCAGAAAATCCCTGAGCAAGAGGCTTCAAACAAAGGAGATGCTGCCAAGCATTAAGACACCGGCTCTTGCTAGGCTGTTCCGTCCAGGGCCCGGGGTGAGCAGTCGGCTGTCCACCACCAGGCCGGCCGCGCAGAGCTCCTCCCCGTGACGGCCCCCAGAGGCCACAGGATGTTCAGTCGCATGGCAGTTTCCAGAGTGTCAGCAACAGCTCCGCCCGGACTCCAGAGAAGCACAGGAACAAAGCTTTGTGGTGAAGGGCCCGGCGGGGGGCGGGGGGCTCCCTTACGGGGGACGTGACCCACTCCCGGGCCTTCAGCTGCTCCCCTGGAGTCAACACCTCAAAGCAAGGCCTCTGAACAGGCTGCTTTTCCTCTTCCAGGTCACTCAGCCGGTTCCCTCTTCAAGAGCCTTGCTAGCCCTGTGGGGTCTTCCAGGACAAATCGCAGCCGAGAGCCCAGAAAAGCAGGTTCAGGCCAAGGAGACTCCGACTGGACAAGATGCCAGCCCCCAAGAGAGGAGGGAAGATGCCGAGAATAACTGCGGAAGGTCAGATGGCCAAATTCAAGCCCTAGTTCGCCACCATTAGCCACAGGATCGTGGACAAGTTGTTAACCTTCCCACACACAGTTTATCCACCAGAAAAAAAAAATTATATTACCTAACTCGCAGGGTTGGGCCAACAGGTAAATAAGATAATACGTAGCCAACACTCAGGTACGTTCTACTGCACACAGCCAGTGCTCAGTAAGTGTTAGACAGGGGGCATGCCCACACTCAGACAACCTGAGGGGCCTCCCCAAACACTTCATGCCAACCCCAGGACCTTAGCTCAAAGCTGGTCTACCAGGTGCACTCAAGGAAGAAAAACTAAAGAAACCAACGAGAAGGCAAGAGACAGAACTAATTACAGTAGGTTCTGTGCGTCTTGGGCCCAATGGAAAGTGAGTTTGTTGCTAGGCTCCTTTCCTGGCCACAATTCATGATGCAATTACTTCGCTGGCACTGTTTTGCATGCTCCGTTTTAAACAGCCTCTCCGTCCAGGTCTCCATTCCATGGCCTCCTCGGTGGGGCCAGCAGAGAAGGCAGGTCAGCACTCTCCGACACCCAGACTTGTACCCGCAATGGTCGAGTTCCCTGAACTTGACATCTGCCCAAGTTGCTGAGGTCCCACCTGAAAGAAGGTGGGTTTTCTGGACTCTGGTGCCTCCATCTCTGCTGCAACCGCCATTCCCGTGGGGCTGGAAAGAATGCAGTCTTTGAAAAAAGGCAGGTCTGCCATGCCGGCTGGACGGCTAACCCTGGGCGTGTCACTTCAACTCTGAGCCCATTAACCATGACTGATTCCCACCTGCAAGGTTGCTGCCGATTTAAAGAGTAAAATACATGACACCCCCAGCACAGCGTCTCAATCATATTAAACCCTCAGTGCACGATAACAGTTCAGGATAACGGGCTCCCTCCCACCCCTCCTGCTGGCCCTTCTCAGTGTCCGCTGTAGACCCACCTTGTCTTGCCTGCCCCTTAAACACTGGCATCCCTGAGGCTTAGTCCTGACGTTCTCTCCAACACATTCTCTCTCCCGGGACAGTCGCATCCATGCTGGGGGCTTCAAAGATCACCCAGAGCCTAATGACTCCCAAGCAGCGGTCTCTGGCCCCGGCTCCATCCTTGATGTCTTTAGCGGGCTTGCCCTGGGCCCCTGGGCCACACACCTGAAATGCAGCTTTAGTACAGCCACCAAGCCTGTTCTTACTCAGTTGCCCTTAGTCCCCTTATGAGGCAGCCAGATTCACAGAGTCCTGTGGTCTTTACCTTCCTGCTGGTCTCCCATCAGTGTTCGCTCTTCCAATCCCATTACCATGGCTGATGCTGTCCATTACCACGGATCCTGCTCCCTGCCCCGCCATCCTCTCCAACTGCCTCCTGAATCATCTCCCAACTTGAAATCTCACCCGGCTGCTCTGATCTTTAACATCCTGTGTGGATCCCACAACCGACCAGGAGGAAGAAGATATTATTTAATATCAATCTGGGCCCTTAGAAGAATGAATGGGGGGGGGTCATTGTTATGCTCCCCCTGCTGGACTCCAGCCGTGTGTTAACAGCAGCATCTAGTACACAACACAGTGGAGACATGCAAAGTTCAAAAGAATATATAAGCATCCAGCCAAGGATCTCCACTCTTGGTTCTGAGTCCAGACCACACAGGAATGCCAAGTCACAGCAAAGGTGACAGAGTGACTCAGGCACACTAGAACCAGGCCACTAAGCCTGGCTGCCGGGGAGATCAAACCCAGACCTCCCCAAGAGGCCTGTGAGATGCAACCAGAATTCTAACTCTTCCCCTGAAGCTCCTTCTATTCTTTAACACTCTTCCAGGTACAAGGAACAGAACCAGTCTCACTAGAAGTGACCTAAGTAGGAAAGGAGAATCCGTGATGCAGCCAGATATGCAGGCAGGGCTGCAACTGGCCCTAGGACAGGGCTGGGTCCCGGAGGCTGTACAAACACCCAGTTTAGCCTCGTCTCTCTCTTTTCCCTCTGTTAACCACCCTCCCCCTTTCCAGAGCCTCCGGGCCAGGTACCAGATGTCCATCTCCCAGGACCCAAGCTCAAATGACACAGAGCCAGGGACTCAAGCTCCTCTCCCAGTTCCTAGTACAAATTTTCAGGAAAGAGACTGATTGCCCCAGCCTGGATCAGGGGCCCAGCCTCGGCTCCATCAGTTGTAGGTTCTCAGGAAGGGTGCTTCAGGACAGAGTGGCCGCCAAGGGACCCACTGCTATAAATGACAGGGATTCAGAGGGAGTGGCAGGGATCACGTGGGGTTAGGTCCAAAGGACACGCACCGCCCACCTCCATCCTGGACAGTTTGATTTCTTCCAGTCCTCTCTATATTCCCTTCCTCCTAAGTTGGCTATTTTTTCTCTCCTAGAGTTGCCTTTCTGAGTTTTCTGCCTATCCTTCAAAACCAAGACCACAGCTCACCTCACCCATGAAGCTTCGTGGGGCTGGTTCTACCTAGTTACCAAGCACTATGCCCAGTGCTTAAGGAAGCTGCGTTTTATTTTGGACCATACTTTTCCCTCAACCCTGTGAATGGCCTACATAAATTCAGTACAACCAGACTGAAAGGGCCCCTCCTGGGTGCTTGGCAAGAGCTAGGAGCGAGAAGCTGCCGCAGGACTCGAGGCTGCTTACACCCACGTAGGAATTATTGACAAGGTCTCTAAAGGGATCATACACGATGGGGTGAGTAAAGGTAAGAGGGGGTCCAAGGTGAATGCTAACATGGTCTCCCATGGAAGGTCAACTCAAGGGCGATGTTTTCTTTCATGGTGTTGAAGTTTTCCATCTTCAGAATGAATCAATCCAACAATCCCCCAATAGTCAGCTCCTCGGAATCCTATGTTCAAAAGGTGATTTTTGAACATGGCATCAAAGGTACAGCTTTTGAGTAAAGGGAGGGCCACCCACGGAGGACTTCAAACAGCGTGAGAAGTCACTTCTCCCTGCTGACAGATTCAGCACACAGTCACTTCAAGCTAATAGATATACCATGGTCTGAAATGGCGTTTGGCTACCTGGCACCAGGTACACTTTATTAAGTTCCAGAAGGGTGCATCAAGGAACAGAAGGAGCCCACAATACAAATTGGGACCTCGGCCCAGTTCTGGCTCTGCCGTGACCACTTCCCTAGTAAAAACCCCAAATTCCTCCTCTATAAAATGAGGAGGTTGAAATAAAACCCCTCAGAGATCCCTTCCAACACTAAAATTCTACGTTCTACATTAAATCATGTACACACAGGCTCCACAATATCCCTTTGGACTGAAAACATCACACCAAAAAGCAGTGCCAGGCATTTATTAACAATAAAAAATTCAAATGACGCAGGAAAATGTTACATTTTCGCTTTTGGGGAAATGGAAGTACCTAAAGACATTTTTCCTATTGCACCTTATATAAAATTGTTAACGGCAGAGTCGCTGCAATTAAACCAAGCCCAGTGCTACAGCTCATCAATGCAGCTGAAGAAAACAACCCAGCGTCTGGATCTCTGGAGAGCAGCCGGGCCAGGAACAGACAGACCACAGAGGGTACCGAGTGATGAGGAGCAGAGACCAGCACGGGGGGCCCCCCAAGGGGGAGGCTGTCTTCCCTCTGGTCTCCGTGGGGTGCCAAAGGTGGGCGGTCCCCAAATCAGCCTAACCTGGACTCCGAGGGACGCCCACAAGAGGAAGGTGTATGAGATACACAGCGAGAGAAAGAAAAAGAGAAAACTGGGAAAGTGCCAACACTGGGGAAGAGAAAAGAGACAGGCACCCATCAGCATGGATGAGAAACGGGGAAAAAACGATGAGTTCCGTTTTACCGTGGTAAAAAAAAAAAAACACTGAACACAAAATTTCACCTTTTTAACATGTTTAAATGTCCCACGCACTGGTGTTACATACATTCACGTTACGCAACACATCTCCAGGACTTTTTCACGGTGCAAAAACTGAAAGTCTGTATCCATTACACAACAACTTCCCATGTCCCCCTCCACCTCAAGTCCTGGCAACTGTCACGTGACTTTCACATGAACTGTGATTTGCCTGAGTTTGACTGTTCTAAGTACCTCATGTAAGTGGGATCACGTAGTACTTGTCTTTGTGAGTGGCTTATTTCACTCAGCATAACATCCTCAGGGTTCATCCAGGTTGTAGCGTGTGTCAGCGATTCCTTTTTAAGGCCAGGTACTACTCCCTTGTGTATATACACCATGTCGTGTTTATGCTTTTATCCATCAATGATCAACACGGGTATCTTTCACCTCTTAGCCATTGTGAGTAATGCTTGATTACAGCCTGGCTGTATAACTGTGCAAATGATTCTTTATGATTTTTTTTGGTCCCCCCTTTTTTTTTTAGGGCTGCACCCACAGCATATGGAAGTTCCCAGGCTAGGGGTCCAATGGAGCTGTAGCCGCCAGCCTGTACCACAGCTCATGGCAACAACAGATCCTTAACCCACTGAGTGAGGCCAGGTATCGAACCTGCAACCTCATGGTCAGATTCGTTTTCCTCTGAGCCACAATGGGAACTCCAGAACGTGGCAATTCTTGAAGGTATATTTTCATAAGTCAAAATGCCTGTTTGGACCCAAAAAGTCAGCACAATCTTTTTATTGCTTCCTAACATAAATTATCACTCCTTCTTGGTTAAGGTGGAGAAGAATAGGGAAAGAGCTGATCAAGGCCTTCAGCAGCAAAGAAGGAATGTCACAGAGCTTCCTAAAAGGTGCTGTCACCGCCCAGCATCGGGGTGATAGCTTTTCCCTAAACCAGTAGTCCTTTATTTGGTGTTTTCCATTTGTACAAGGAGACTCCTTTAAACATCCCTGCCCCACCCACCAGAAAAACTTTGCAGATCCCATCGCGGCTCAGCAGTTAACGAATCTGACTAGCATCCATAAGGATGCAGGTCTGATTCCCGGCCTTGCTCTGTGAGTTAAGGATCTGGCATTGCCGTTAGGTTGCAGACACGGCTTGGATCCTGTGTTGCGGTGGCTGTGGCAGCCACAGCTCCGACTGGACACCTACCCTGGGAACTTCCATATGCCGTGGGTATGGCCGCTAAAAGCAAAAAAAAAAAAAAAAAAAAAGGAAAGGAAAGAAAAAACTTTGCAAAAGGACACGGTGACAAAAGCTATTACTAGTAATTCAGAGATGTTTAAATTCACTGGTATTGTATTACATCAACATCCTCTAATATATACAAACAACACAAGAAAAGCTTGCCATACATAGGCGTTAGAGACCTGAAATCCACCCACAGACGATACACACGACCACCTCCACAGACACCACCCCCGACAGGGATCTGAAGTCCAGCGGTGACAAATGCCTCCCCCACCATCCCTGTCCGCCTGGCCAGGCATCTGTGAGCCTGTCACTCCTACCAGCAAGAGAAATGACAGGGGTTCCACCTAGGCCTGCAAGTAACTCCCTAGTAAATTGACCCACCTCTGTAAAGCCAGCTGGAAACATTAAAAAAAAAAACCCAGATGCACCACCTGCTCTGGCTACTCTCAAAAGCCAGGTGCCTAGTGCCTGCTTTTCCCCAATAATCACCTTCGGCCTCACATCAAACAGACTTTAAGCACCAGTACTGGAAAGACCAACAGGAGCTTACCTGCATCACAGCAAGAGCCACACCTGACCTCGTGCGGGCACAGGGAGGAGCGCTCACTCGGAGAGCGTCCAGACGTGATTCGATTAGAACCTGGCAGTTTCCTCAGGTCCCCTGGGATGCAGGACACTGGACAGAGGCCTTCCACTGTGAAAGGCAGCCTGTGATCCCTAAATCCCCTCAACACCCGGGCCAGGGCTGAGGGAGTCTACAGACCCCTTTCCACCGGGCACCGCCACCACACCGAATCCTAACACTGCCGAGTTAAGGTGCAAGTGAAAAAAAATCAGACGTGTTTTTAAACCTTCCTAGTGAGAAATCCTTGAACTTGGAAGTTTTCAAACAGCAGTACATTTAATAACCTATCTTCCCTATCAGTCAATGTGAACCACCAATTTAGAATTAATTCAGTGATGGATTTCAGATTCCAAAACAGTCAGGTTTACCGTTGTTCTGACATTCATAGATGTAGAGGACACTCGGTACAAACACATCCAGCATGTGGCAGGTGTTCTCCCGGTGCTCCTCTGGCTCGGGCAGGGCCCCTGTTCTGGGAAAGCTGAGCCCTGGGGATGAAGGTCTAATCTGCAGCAGGAATTGAACCTAAGAACTGAGCTGTGAGCTGGAATCCAAGGGAGGAGAGATAACTCTTTCTATTCAGGTGCGAACTCTCCTCCACAGCCTCCTGGGGATCTCCCTCCCCTGGGCCCTGCTTCCAGGCGCTGGAACAGCCAAGAAACCTGGATTGGAGGACCAGTCGCCCTGGCGCTCCCTCCAGCCTGCTGGCTGGTCCCGATTCACAAACTGGAAGATGATTTCTCTTCAGTCGACCCAAGGGCCAAACACTTCTGCCCAGTGACACAAAAAAAGAGCCCTTTGGAGTTCCCATCATGGCGCAGCAGAAACAAATCCGACAAGGAACCATGAGGTTGTGGGTTCGATCCCTGGCCCCGCTCAGTGGTTAAGGATCCGGTGTTGCCATAAGCTGTGGTGTAGGTCACACATGTAGCTCTGAACCAGCACTGCTGTGGCTGCAGTGTAGGCCGGCAGCTGCAGCTCTGTTAGACCCCTAGTCTGGGAACCTCCATATGCCGTGGGTGTGGCCCTAAAAAGCAAAAAAAAAAAAAAAAAAAAAAAAAGAGAGAGCGCACGCTCCCTGTCCTCCAGCAGGACCACAGGCCTCCTGGACCACTTTGTCAGAGGCGATGCCACATGACCACAATAGTCACTCCAGGACATTCTCAGCCTCTCCTCTCTATTCCTGCATTGAAAAGCCAGTCAGTTCCCTCAGAATACAGGTTTTTGTGTGTTTGTCTTTTTAGGGCCGCACCCATGGCATAGGCTAGACCCCAGGCTAGGGGTCTAATCAGAGCTACAGCTGCTGGCCTATGCCACAGTCACAGCCACAGCCATGCCAGATCTGAGCTGCATCTGCAACCTACACCACAGCTCGTGGCAATGCTGGATCCCTAACCCACTGAGCAAGGCCAGGGATCGAACCCACATCCCCACGGATGCTAGCTGGGTTTGCTAACTGCTGAGCCACAGTGGGAACTGCCTCAGAAAACAGTTTTAACTTTAGTTCTGCCATAACCTTTTTTTTTTTTAAATCCTGAGCAGAAAATCCTGTGTTTTCTTGACCAGCATCACAGAAGAGAGAAGGATCTGGGAGCTGTGAGGTTTCAGAGTGACTTTGCCTCTATACACCTCAGTTTTATCTGTAAAATATGGTGATTATGCCCCTATCTAGAAATTAGAGAGCATTCATAAACACCCTCCAGAAGGCTGTGCCTGACACAGCCATAGCAGGCATCTGGAAAAAACGGTTAGTGTTTAGAGGTTTACCATTTTCACTGCATTCTATGACCAAGAAAATTCTAATAATTCTAGTCTCTGTTCAGCAGGAACCTAGGAAAATGACATCTTTTTAAGAAAAAAAGACAGCAAAGTCACCACTGTTCAAATTCTCCAAAATGCAATAATTGGAAAAGATATGAACCGTGCTGAGTTTTTCTTTGAATTAAAGAATTCAATACAATTAGTAGTTTATTAGTATCTTCTTGCCTCAGAACAAAAATGCCCAGAGAATCTTCAAGCAATACGTGTGGGAGAGTGAGATGCTGGTGTGGAGGAAGGGCAAAAAGACGGGGAACCTTCTACAAGTTCCTCAGCCACCACAGTTCTCAGATTTCAGCTGAGACAAGTATCAGAGGACTTGTGGGTCCCCCCCACCCCCGTTCTGAGGAATTAATCAGATTTGATGATGAGCTTATCACCAGTGACTGGGATACAAGGGGTTGAGCCGCACTCAGAGCTGGCTGCGATTCCTCGCAGCCGCGGGTTCCAGCCCCGCAGCATCCTGAAGCGCTGCACGCGGGCCTGCTCTGCTCCTTTACTGGGCACTACCAGGCACGCGGGCAGGTGCCCAGGAAGGGCGTGGGGCGCGTGCGCAATTCAGCACCTCTGGTTCCACCACGGTCAACCTCATGGGTGAGCCCCTGCACATTCACAGAACGCCCGTGCTCAGAAGGGCCAGCTTCTCTGCTCCTGCCACCTCAAGATTCTTTGTTTTTGAAGAAGAGGCACAGCATCTGAATTTTGCACTGGGTCCAACAAACTATGTAAACAGTCTTGAGTCCCATTTCCACAATACATACCTTCTCTCCCAAACCTACGCTCCTGTGCCTGACCATGGCACCCTCCCCCACTGCACTAAAAGCTGCCAGCGCCCTCGGTCCTTTTCTGGCCTTGCATCCACAGCTTCCTCTCCATCCCCAATGTGGCTGCTCTGCTGCGTGCTCTCTCTCTCTCTCGCCTGGATTTTTAAACTATTTATTTTTCACTGTTTAAGAGTATAGTTGATTTGCAACATTGTCTTGGTCTCAGATGTACAGCAAAGTGAACCAGTTGTACATACACGTATGTCCCTGCTTTTTTCCCATCCAGGTCATTACAGAAGATCGAGTAGATTTCCTTGGGCTATACAGCAGGTCCTTGTTACTTATCTGTCTTCTATACAGAAGTGTCTCTCACTTGGATTATCAAAATACCCTCCCGATTCGTCTCCCCTCCTACCTGCTCTTCTCTCACTCAACCACCCTGTCTGCCCATGCGAGGTGGATCTCACCCAGGCCTCAGAGCCAGTCACCATAGCCACAGCAGCCTCCTGCACCCTCCCTCACAGTGCAGCAGCTCTATTGTTCTGAAGTCACTGACAACCCTACCCTGGCCCAGACTAGAAGCAGACCCACCCTGCTCAGGACCCTTTAATATTTTAGGAAAGCCACAGGCTAGGGGCAAGGTCCCCTCTCCCTCTCTGATCCCTATTCCACCATAGAACAGCACCCTGTTTCTGATTTATGCACCATCCTTACTGTATTACATGCTTCCTGTGCTTGAACTGCTCCATCTCTGCTTGCTCTGCTTACTCCAGCACCACGCAGAATTTTTTAAAAGTGACTTCTCACAACACACATTCTCAGTGCGGCCCCAAGCTCATGTTTCAGCCTTAGCAGGGGTGAACCTAAGACTATCACAGAACTTTCTTACACTGTATTCCATTTTGCAGGACATCTGTCATCTCCTTTCCTTTCATTTTTCTCATGACAATAAAAAAACAGAGGAATTACATTAAGCATAAACTGACTCTGGAAAGGTACCTCCAAGTAATATGAAAGATCTTTACTAAAACCAGCTCGTGTGTTTTCCCTCCAACACCCACTGAAATCTAGTTCTCATTTGAATATTTAACAAGCATCATCTTGGTAAACCTCTCTCCCTTGATCTATGCAGGAAAAAAAAAAAAAAAAAACGGATTTAGCCCCTTCGGGCTGTGTTTGGCACCACACATACATTTTATGCCTCCATTCGAAATCTTAATCCTACTGCAGAACATTAATTCTGGCTTGTATGAAATGCTGCCAGCAGAATCCATTGATTTGCTTCACCCATTTATACGAGTTTCCTTCAGTGAACTTTTTAAGCTAAGTAGATATGCATGTATATTTTCTAATTCTACAGATTAGGATAATTTCAGGCACAATAATAATTGCTTGTTTTACATCACCAACTGAGAGAGAACCTTGAAAGGGGGTTTGTAACGTAAAACAAGGTCTAATGATGCACCTTTGCAGTACAAAATCTCACCATTATGGGTTGCGTTTCTCACATCACAACGATGTTATTCTAATTAGGCAAGCTTTTGCCAAGGAAGTTTACTTTTTGTATCAGTTCTTCTGTTTTATTGTTACATGGAGTAAAAAGGAAATAAAGAAGAACAGAGCACCGGGCCAAGTTCCTATGAAGCTGTCATTCTGAGAGGGTGGGGTTTATTGAACCTCCTGTGATTTAATTATCTTCTCTTCCATTTGAGTTAGCTATTGCCTACTGCCACTTGGGAACATAATCAAAGCTGATCTGGGTCAAGGTTTAAAACAGTAGTTTTGGAAGAACTCTTCCTTTACTTTGGATGCATGTGGGAGAAATCCTAATAATTGAGATCGTAATGTGCATGGGGTAACATGCCCCACCCAACACGCACATAATAAATCTTAGTGGGAAAAACACTGCCAGGACATAGTTCCGACAATGGTATTTATGTTGTTATGACCAGCATGTCAGATGCAAACACACAGCTGCACTCTTTGCTTACATAGCATCCTTAGGACGTGGGTAAGTTATTTATCCCACGTTTGTGTGTCCTGTTGCACTGCTGGCTGTATGGGAGTCAACTACAAAAAAAAATATATATATATATACATATACATAAATATATATAAAATAATAAACATAAAAAATATATGTATATATCCTTGAATCTCACTTTTGATTGGTGTTGGTATCAAAGCAGCACAGCTACGTAGGTGAGAAAGGAAACTTTCCCCTGTTTCCTGAGAATCCTCTGGGGCAATAGTAGCCAGTGAATCCTGGACACCCTCAAGTCTCTGCATCTGACTTGTAGGAAAAGAGAAGTTGGAGGTTATTTAATTTTTTAAGTCCCTTTCCACAATGCAGGGCTCTTGGCCTTCATTCAAAGACAACTCTTAGATGGCTGTATTCTCCTCAAGTGTCACAACTAGTTGGTTTGCTTAGGAAAGGAAGGCGTGCTGCTGAAATAAAGCTCAAAACCAGAGCCCATTGGGCCCTGCCAGAAAATGACTATGGAATTCACTGTCGATGCAAACAGCAGCAGAAGCACATCCCAAACCCCCTGGTTCTGCTAAAGAGCAGTGCAGGGAATTCAGAATGAGACGCCACTTCCCATACACCTCTCATTAAAAATAATTGTCAATTCCCTGTGCGCTCTCTGTGATCCTCTGTGGCAGCTGCAAGAAAGGAAAAACGAAAACACGAGCTGAATCTACCAGCAAGAGTCCAGAAGTGAGAAACTCTCCCAATATTTAGGACCAAGAGAAC
Source organism: Catagonus wagneri (assembly GCA_004024745.2). NCBI lineage: Eukaryota > Metazoa > Chordata > Mammalia > Artiodactyla > Tayassuidae > Catagonus > Catagonus wagneri. The sequence continues at coordinate 839,494 of PVHT020000128.1, forward strand.
TTAAAACCAAATTATCAATGTACTGAAAGAAAGAAAAAATTAGTGTAGCACAAACCAGGAAAATAATGATCCTCCGTTCTCTACTTCTTTCAGTATGGAAGAAACCCAGCCCTGAGAATCTAAAGCTCTAAGTTCAAAGTGCAAAAGGTTTGAGTCCACCCGAGACCGTGTTCTTGCTTAAGAATAATTTTCTTGTAAGCCTATCAGCACCACGGACAGTTCAGAGCAGCGTTAGAAGTAAATATTACCTACCTATGCACCACAGATGTCTATTATCACAACAGTGATGCAATTTGAGAGTAGACTGAGAAGGGATAATGATATCACCGTGTGCTTTATTTTGCCCTGTTTTGTTGGGAGAGGACATAGGGGAAGGGAGTGAGAAAATAAATGAAAAATCAAGGTCTTGGAATTCTAACATGATTCTTGGTTTTCACTTCTCCAGGTAAATTTAGCTGTCTGTGCATGGATTAATACAAACATACATACACCATGCTTCCTAACGGTAAATGTTATGCTTCCTATGACTGTCACAAGCAATAACAGAGGGCAGATATTATTCCGGATCAGGAACAAAAAAAAAAAAAAAAAATGAGGGGGAAACAAAATCTCTAAGTCCACGTATTTAAGGATCAAGTGGTTAAGAATAGTGAAGGATTGTACTAGTCCCTGTTGGGGTGGTCCAGCCTATAAAACTTGAGGCTGGCTAGCATGACAAGCCAAACCTGGCCCTTGGATGGGTGTTGATGAGAATTCAGCAAGAGACAGGAATACCAATGCTGGAATCACCAAAGTGGACTCAACTACAAGGACCTTCCAAAATACCTAGCAGAGCAGAAAACACAGAGGATCACTAAGCTGCTTCTCAGATGTGGTTCAGCAAGAATCACATGATGGAGCATTTAAAATCTCTTTCATGCGGCCAGTGGACTCTGAGGCAAATGTCATATTCCTGTAAATCCACAGGACACCTACCTCAAAAGCCTGTCATGCGTGGGGAGGTACAAAAAGGCATCTAAGTTGCTGGGACAATGAAATGAATCCCCTAGAAAAATTCAAAATGCTTTCTCCCAGCAACATCTGAGAAGGGTTCACGGTGATTAGTGCGTTCATTTTGGAGTGGATATTGATTCCGCGACAGAAGAATTAATAAACATGAAAGTTACATGATTTGCATGATGAGAATGCTATTTTCCCTTAATTTTGTTTTGGCAAAGTACAATGAAGGCCCTTGAACAATTAATCACAACTGCTGAATTACAGCAGTAAGTGACAGCTCTTCTACAATCCCAGGCCAAGAATGCTGTCAAATCATATATATGCAAAGAGGGTGGTTTTTTGCCTTTAGATATCAGGTTTTTGAAAAGCTGTCACACATAATTTGGAGCACTTGAAGATAAAGCCTAAATCTGTTTCTTTTTTTTTTAACCCAGAGAAAATATATGAGAAAACAATCTCTCCTTTCTAAATTAAATGTATCACCCAAGCAGACCTCCACTGTCTTAAAGAGATTCTCCAGATACATATGGAATTCCCAAAACTTCTTATGATGAGTGGAAACCATGGAGCAATGAAGCCACGTTTTGAGGCACTAACAACAGATTTTGTACCTTACACTAGAGAACGAACCTATTTTTCATCATGACAGCACTTCTTCACGATCATCTTCCAGAGCATCTTTAATCAAAGGATCTGGGGCTACTGACAGATACCACCTTATTTTAAGGATGAAAAAGTTATCTGCAGCTGAGAGGGATGCAAGGTCAGAATAGGTGAAGGGACTTGCCTAGAGTCCCACAGTAACTCATCAAGGAGAAAGGACCCTTCCTTTACATATGGTTTGGTTTCTAGGGCAGCCCTATAGACACCAGGCTGCCTGAATCAAACCAAGGTAGGCACTCTCAGAACCCGAGCATGTCTCCTAAGATACAGGGCCACGCTGGCCTAACAGGGTATATGAGAGGAAGAGCTGCTTTGTGGATCCTAACTGAAGACAATGCTAAAGAGACAGCTGCCAATGTCACAACTTTGAGATGGCCTGAAACAGTAAAAACCACCTTCTATAGGTGTGTGGGCTGCTGTGGTCCACAGCACAGGCTGCTCCTAGGCTCTAATACCTACATCCCCAGAAATCAGAGATATTTGGAGATCTGTTCTTAAAATGGGGTCATTCCTTCCCGGAAACCACCAACTTTCTTTATGGCTTACAATACAGAGACTAATTAGTTTTCCCAGTCTAATTTAATGTGCCCTAGTGGTCACACGAGGGGCCCTAGGATGGGTGAGAAAAACCTCTGCAGCTGTCCTTTGTACTGCTCCTGGTACTCAGTGGCTTCTCCTGGTGATTCCTGCCCAATCCAGTGTTCATAACTGACAGGAGGGAAAACTACGTTTTAAAGTACTACAGCACTGGAGTTCCCGTCATGGCTCAGTGGTTAACGAATCTGACTCGGAACCATAAGGTTGCAGGTTCGATCCCTGGCCTTGCTCAGTGGGTTAAGGATCCAGCGTTGCCGTGAGCTGTGGTGTAGGTCACAGACGTGGCTTGGATCCCACGTTGCTGTGGCTGTGGCGAAGGCCGGCAGCTACAGCTCCTGTTAGACCCCTAGCCTGGGAACCTCCATATGCCGCGGGTGCGGCCCGAGATAAGGCAAAAAAAATAAAATAAAATAAAATAAAAATAAAGTACTACAGCATTAACACAACCAATAACTCGTGCATCACAATTTATATAGATGCTTCCACATCTCAATCTTTACTCACATGATGATTTCTTCCCCCCTCTTGGCAAAGTGAGAAGCAATGTACCCCTCATGCCTTCCCTCTGATTCTCCAACCGTATTCAATGCCAACAATCTCAGTAAGCCCTGATTCCCAAAGGTATCTTCATATCCAACCACCCAAAGGTGTTCTGACCCACCAGCTTAAGACTTTCGATCTGTTTACTTAATCAACCAACCCTCAGTGAACAGACTTATCCCAGCATAATTATCACCACTGGGAATGTATACAAAGAGAGACTATTTCTTGTCCTCGAGGAGAAAGAAAAAATTAATGATGGGCAAGAACCCATAACCAGTAAAAGGATGATCTACAGGAACCACAGCAGAAGTCTACCGTGGATGTCATGGTGGAGCCACACGACAACTTGCCACCTAACGTTAGGGAGAAATCAATATAAATTTTATTTCATCTATAAGACTATGACGATTATATCAAAATATTCTACTTCCATATAAGAGTGCTTGTCACCTACAAAAGAATTCCGTTGTTAACACACTACCAACTACTGAACATCAGCTGGTGGGTATATTAACCTTTGTTTCAAAAGACTATCCAATAAATCTGAAGTAAGCCTGCAAGCACTGGAGTTACTAGTATCTTCTACTACTCATTCCACTTAATGGTCTAGGGCTTTTTGGTTTAGCCTGATAACCAGGAGAGAGAAAATTGAAATTCGGAAACAACTCATTCGATGGGGAAATCAGTAGGTAAGATGAGGCTTCACTATCAGAGAGGCATTTCACATATGGCTGGTTCTGAGCAGAATCCCACACATAAGCAGATACCTGCAGAGGTCCTTATGAATTTTTCAGAGCAGGATCAAAGAGAAAATAGACATGAATGGGTTGGAGCAGAATGATATGAAGTGGAAGCAGTGCTGGCATGGATTGGAATTTAGATAAAGTCCATCCATGACAGGGTGAGCTGGAGGAGAATACAATGTTCCCAGGCTGAAGGAGACAAGGGGGTCCTATTAGGGTGGGACAGTGGCAGAAGATGAGCAGCTCCTAAATATTCCAACCCAATGACACACACAGATTATTGAACCCCTGCCAGGAATCAAGAAGCTATTCAAATCTCACACCCTGTATTGACTCTTGCTTCTAGACAAGGCCACTACGCTTGGCCAACCAGGCAGGACAAGTCATGCGAAAAATGTCCCCAGAGTGAGGCAGCATGACAGCCCTCTATCAAGGAAATAAACTGAAAAAGATGTTTAATTCAGTAATTCAACTACTGATGTTTACTTCAGTAATGCAACTAGCCATGTTTGAGTATATCCTCTGTGCTAAACACTGAGAAAGGTGCAAGGGATGGAAAAATCCAAAAGCACTTGGGGCCCACAGTCACAGGATTACCACGTCCTTTTGTCCCTTTTATTTCAACAGAAGTGTGCTGACGTGCCTAATTATCTCAGAGAAACAACAAGAGAAATTTGATCCTCAAACAAGATAAATTTCCCTCGGTTTGAGTCAAAGTGGGAGCTGTACGGGGCCGGGTGGGCCAGGGGAATAATCCAAAGGCCACGGAATGAGAAAATCCACAAAAATGACTCACTCCTGTTCGGTGGTGAACAGTTTATTTCCTGAAAATGAAGAAAACAGTGGTAGGCAGGGCACTGCCAGGGAAACACAGGCAGGTGCTTAGAGCAATGCCGGGAAGTCTTCTCCACGGAGACTGTTTCTTAAGGACTAAGCGCTGTCATTTCAGTGACTCCTCCCTCTAGATGAGGCTGAATTCGCCTTGATAGGTCAGAGCAGCCCATTTCAGAGGGAAGACAACATGGATGGGCTGAACCTGGCAAAGGATCCGTGTCGAGACACACTTTATTGTAAGCTCTAAGACACAGGCACAGAGCCAGCAAAACATCCTTGAGAAGCCAAAAGCATTGGTCGTCATTTCAAAAACGACTCCAGGATCAGCCGATCTCGACCAGCCTGGAAGAGTCTCAGAAGAAACCCAAGAGTCAACTCCATGTGCTAAATTTCCTACAGGGAACACATTACTTTTGTAATGAGAAAAATAATTTCCAAAAAAAAAAAAAAAAAAGAGTGAGTGAATATTGCCTAGGGCAACATCTTTGGGCCCTAGAAGCCTTAACTTTGCAAAATGAGTCATTCTTCATGGAAAAAGTCAGTGAGTCTTGGCCTTCAGTCAAGTTTTTACAGCAAGAACTCACGTGCTATGCCATTTGGAAAACGTTTCTGTTATTCAATTATCTCATTTTCCTCCATCTAAATTTCTCCTGGGTAAGAGTTCCGCCTCTTGTTTTTTAGCTTTTATCAATAAAGACATGAAAACATCTAATAGTCTTGAGCACATCTTATTGTCCCTTTGCAAGAACACACGAGATCTGTGGGGCCAAGAGAAACGCTTGATTACAAAATGAAAGCACGTGGATTGGAAGCCCCGGCTAATATAAAATACTCATCTCTAATACTAAGTAACACTTATGCCAAAACGAATATTAAAGTTGATTTGGATGGTTTTACCGTCTCATTAGCCCCTAACAGCTGACCACCACTCGGCTGTGTCTACCCGAAACGGTGTTTACGAACCGAGCAACAGGAAGGAAGAAAGAGCATGTGTTCCTCAAATCCTGGCCACATCCTGCCATCCCTCCCGAAGTTGCAAACACAACCAAGCGTGGTGAGCAGCTCCGTCAACAGGCAGCCTAGGTTCAATGCCCTGGATCCAATGAGCTCACTGGTGACTGCACGGTGAGCAGGAAGTGTGAACAAGCTGAGTGGGTGCGGATGGATGAGTCAGGTGGTCCCCCCTCGAAACAAGACTCATTACTGAATCCAAGGGCAGGGGAAGCTCCCTGAGGTCTGAGACAAGAATATTTATTAAACTCATATCATAAGCAACGAGACGTCCCCGTGACCAGGTTCAGCCAGCTCTGGAACTGACTTCCCTCTGCCGACAAAAAAAAGGGCACCTTCGACTCCAGGCCTTGAGGGAGTTTTTCCATCATGCCGGTTCCAAGAGCAAGGTGTCCTTGCACTCCACAGGGGCCAGAAGCTAATTCAAGGCTCTGGGTAAGATAAAACATCTTTCAGCAAGGACTGCTTTTGGAAACCATCCATAAAGCTGACGGAGGCTGCCTGGAAATTTCAACAATGCTGTTCCCTCTTTCTGGACTGTTTCATCTGGAACAGACTCGCAGGCTGACCTGAACGAGCTGCGTGCGGTTTCCAGCCTGTTCACAGATGTTTACTGTCCCTGAGATTTTTGTCATCATCATCATCACCATCATCAAGGCATCTGCTTCCTTCAGGAGCTGATGGCATATTGGGGGAGAAAAACATACAAAAATAAGTATCTCGTGGGATATTACAAATGAAAACTTTAAGCACTTGAGTTGTTCGGAGGTGTACGTAAGATCTTCAGTAACTAAGCAATCAGGAACGGCCTCCTAAAGGGGCCGATTTGGAGCTAGAAATTCAAAGTGTTACGGCGACAGAATGTGTTAGGAGAGGGGCTTGGCCTGTACAAACGCACAAGGCTGGAAAGTACAAATGAAACTTAGAGGATACAAGTAAACAAATCTGGGGTGGAGACAAATCTGTGTAGGAGAAGAGGGGGCGGTAAATAAGACAAAATCGGAACGGGCCTTACAGGCCAGGCAAGGAGTGTCGATTTAATTCATCAAGAGCGGACCGTCCGTGGAAGCACCCAAGCAGGCCTCGAGAAGGGGCACGTGGAAGATGAAGACTGAGCGGCCCACGACACGGGCAGGGAGGGAGGCTCCAGGGCGGTCCCGGACGCCTGGCTCCTGGTCTGCAGGGCTCAGGAGCCCACGGACCGTGATCCCTCTGAACCGCCAAGCCCCATCGGCTTAACCATCCTTCTGGCACAGGAGCAAGATCCTAAGAAGTGAGGTCCCCCCAGGAATCTTTTAGGTCAAGAACAGGGCAAGGACCAATCAGTCTAGGGCACCTAGGGGACACAGAGGAGGCTGGCAGTAGATCTCAGCAGCTGCTCCCTGCCCCGCCCCACGTGCCCCAACCCCACCAGAGACAAAGCCAGTCTGTCCACTCAGCCAACAGACTGAGGCCAGGCTCCAGGCGGATCCTGCACACGTGGGGAGGACCGCGGGGACTGGTAGACAGGCGCGTAATGCAGGGGCACAAAGCCTCTCCAGGCCAGGTCACTCGGTGGGATTCTACCTGTTACACCTGAACTTGAAGAGGAGAAGGTGACCTCTAATTCCAAGCAAAATCCAGTTCCTGATTCTGGCTACAAGGGCCTGCATGATCCACAAAACCCTGACTACCTACTCTCCACACTGCTGTTCACGCAACATACTCCAGGCATACCACCTTCTGCTCCTCCAACAGGCCAAAGTCATTCCCAGCTCTGGGCCTCAGCACCTGCTGCTCCCTCCACCTAGAATGCCTTTCCCCAGATTTTGGGCTTTTTTTTGCACCTCCCCCCCTTTTTTCAGGTCCACACCTAAAGTTCCAAAGCTAAGGGTCTAATCAGCGCTGCAGCTGCCGGCCTACATCACAGCCACAGCAACTCCAGATCCGAGGTGCATCTGCAACCCACACCACAGCTCACGGCAACACCGGATCCTTAACCCACTGAGTGAGGCCAGGGATCCACCCTCTTGGATCCTAACTGGGTTCATTACCACTGAGCCACGGCAGGAACTACAGCCTTTCCCCGGTTTTAACCCAGCCGCTGCCACCCGGCTTTCACTTCTTTAGTAAGACCTTCGTGACCACTCTTACTTAACTTTTGGGCCAAGAAAAGGGTGGCATCCTCACCCTCGGTGCCGGCTTCTGCACGGCATGCAGCTCCACCAGAAATCCCATCTAAGTGCGTCACTGGCGGTCTGCGTTCCTATTAGATTTGAAAACCCTGACGAGCAGCAACCTTCTCGGTCTTGTTCATGCCTGTCCCCCTTTGTCTATAAAAGCCCCCGGCACATATGAGTGCTCAGCAAATATTTGCCAAATAAGTGAAATCCATGTCTTGGGAGCTCCAGGACTCTTCACCTCCCTGGGGGAAAACCCATCTGAGTGTGTGTGACGTGCCAGCAGCTCATAGTCACTAGAGCTCTCAATTTCCTAGTTTCCTTTATACCATCTGCATCCACAACGTCAGCAGTGGGCATGCTACGTGTTCACATCAAACGGGGGGAAGTGACAAGGAACATGCTGAACACACAGTCGGCGCAGGAAAAAAGAGAGAGAAACTTCCAGAAATGTCTTCATTAACGAAGCAGCTTTGGGGGCAGCCTCTTGAAACGCTGTCATTGTCATGAATAGCACGCCCTTAACTGTGGGGTTAAGGGCTGGCAGACACACGTAAGCAGCTGGCATTCCACCGAGACTGAAACGACAAAGTCCGGAAGGCTTGGGCTGGAGTCCCAGCGGGTTCCCGGACCCGTGCTTTGTTCTGCTCCTGTGTCTGGGCCCTAATGAGGCTTCATGAAGAGCACAGCTGCCTTTTAAGAAAATTTCATCCTAACCTGGAAACAGCCAAATGCAGCCAAGTCTCTCTTACTGGGGCTAATGAGGTGGAGACAATAAATGGAACCTTCAGATGATTCTGAAACATCTTCCAGCAAACCCAGGATCGAATCATGAAAACCGCTGCCGTTTCCGCGGCATGCGACACTCACGGAGCATCTGCCACCCTGTCACCTCTCGTGATTCTCAAACTCCCCGCGAGGCGGCTGTTAGCAGCATCAGCATTTTACAGATGAAGAAACTGAGGCTCAGGCAGGCGGGGGCCTTGCCGGGTCCCAGAACACGGGGCAAGACCCCCTGCGCGCTGACTGGGTTAACCCACCATCCGGATACACCACCCCCGGCCGCGGGCCTGAGGGCCCCTGGGCCGCCCCGAGTCCTCACAGACGCATTCATTTGCTCCCATTTTCCACCGTGGGAATTTGCTGTTCCCCAACTTCCTCCAGCTGCTGGCAGCATGCTCCTTTCTTCTGGACAAGCACAACACACAAAGGGCCAGAGGCAGCAGCCAGGCCCACCGTGCCTGCTGTCCCCTCGGCAGCAGCCAGAGCCCCACACCTCCAGGCTGTCAGGTGGCTGGGGACCCTGTGGCTAGATGCCTCCTTTGAGTGAGCCATGGCTGTGGCAAGTGGATGATGCACGGGTCAGAGGGCAGACTGCCCGCCTCAGAGCCCCAGCTCGGCCACCTCCCAGCTGTACGACCCGGGGCAACTTACTTGGCCTGTGTCTTGGTTTCCTCTGAAAAGTGAGGTTCATAACAGTACCGATCTCAAGTACCTACTGGGACCATGAGGGGAGAAAATGCCTGCCAGGTCCTGCGAACAGTAGCCAGCACCATTATGCAGGGGCCTTGAGAAATGTTAGCTGTTGCCACTAATTGCTCTCATTCAGGTACCATGTTCCTGAAAGGTGCAAAGAACCTGCAGAGAGGAGGACTGGCAAGAAACACGGACACGTGATAAAATGCCACATTCTTAATGATAATGCAGAGAGATGAACAAAGCAGATTAGGAGTCAAATACCCAACGGAAAACTCACTGAACGGACAGAAAAGTCCCCTCGAGAACGTCAAGCTCAGTCCAGCTTCAAGGTCTTTGCGCTTGCGTGGTAAGCTCGATGCCCCCACACTCCCCCGGCTGGATGCCTGCCCCCTTCTCAGAGGGGCCTCCCCGACCGCCCATCTGAAGGGACCCCCTCCCGCCTCCGTCACATGACCCTGCTGCTCTGGCTTCACAGCAGTCGTCACGCTCCGAAATGATCTTATGTGTCCACTTGTTTGGCGCCCAAGTCCTCCACCCATGTATTAGTTGTATGAAGCCAGGAACGCGCCATGTTTGTTCGCTGCTGCTTCCCCAGGGCCTGGAACGGTGTCTAACACAAAGCAGACACATCAAAAAACTGGCTGAACCAATAACTGGACACAGAACTAAGCCATGAAGAGTAAGTGGGAATTTTCCAGGGTGAGAAAGGATGCCTCAAGTGGGGAACCATGAAGACAAATGTGCACTGGACCTGAAGTCCAGGGGGTCTCAGGGGGCCCTAATGTCAAGGCGGTCTCAGGGGGCCCTAATGTCAAGCCAGTGATCTCCTGTGACGTGACCTCCGCAGCGCCACAAATTAAGCTCTGAACCTCCACCCTGTCCTTCTAGAGTCTAGTGTTCAGACAGTTCAGCAGCCAACTCGGAACCCCTATGCCAGCGCTCCCATCACAACAGGGGACGGGCTGGCCAGCGCCCAGGGGACATCTACCATGTGTGAGAGAAAAACCTGGGTCTTCATCTGCAGGAAGAGAGTGAGGACATGCAGGTGAGGCCTTCAGGTCCCGGGCCCCCTGCAGCCAAGATCCCAGGGGACTCATGGTCCACTATTGGACAGTGTCCCCAGCCACAGCTTTCATGGGGAAAATTCACTGGTAATGAAGTGATGACATCAAAACATTGAGTATCTGAAAACTAAGAATTATATTAGGAGAGAACTCTATTATATCTAATCACACATAACTATAAATTACATTAACAATTCAATATTAATGGCAGTATCTAATATTTATTAAGCCCCTGCTTAATAGTGCTAGTACTTCATTGATTTGTATCAGAGGAGAACTCTACATTTGTAATACAAAAATTTTTGCAAATGGAATCATTCATTCAGCAAACATTTATCAGGTGCCTTGTCTGTGTCAGGCACTGAGAGGTAGATGAAAAAAATGACCATATCACTTCCTCATGGTGCTCCCAGTCTAGGTGCGACATAAGGAAGGAGTGATCAAGTCTACTTGAGTGGGTGAAAAAAAAAAAACCTAAAGAACAGATCGAATAATAATGATAATAGTGCAGCTAACATTTATTGAGCAACTACTGCATCCCAGACGCTATCCTAACATACTCTTTACTCATTTAATTCTCACAACGTACACATGAGGTCAAATTATTATTATGTGCATTTTATGTATGAGGAAACCAAGACAAAGAGAAGTCAGGTCACTTGCCCAAGGTCACAGAGCTAGTCAGAGGCTGCAGGAGTAGGTTGTGCTTGACCTGGGACACAGTTAAAAGAAGTCACCAAGCAGTACGGCAGTGTTTCTCAACCTCGGCACTACTGGCACTTGGGGCCAGTTCATTCTTTGTTACACAGCTGTCCTGTGCACTGCAGGAAATTTAGTAGTACCCCTGGCCTCCAGTGCCAGTAGCAACACTCTCCCTGCCAGCTCCTGTTGTGACCACTGAAAATGTCTTCAGACACTGCCAAGTGTCCACTGGAAGGAAAGCCCAAGTCCAGCTGAGATGCACTGGGTTAAAGGAAGCGTGTGCCCAAGGTGCCCTGGCAGGTGTAGGGAACTACCCACCTGTGGCATGACGTGGCGGGTAGCTAGGGCAACTCAGGGGATGACCAAGAATGACAAAGAATGAAGGGGTGAGCAGGAAACAAACCAGAGAGAGGCATCTCAGCTCACACTAAGAATCTGAACTTGATCTGAAGGACAGTGTAGAGCCACTGAGATGTTTTAGGCAGGGACACGAGACCACATTTGGGGTTTCAGACCTAAGGAGCTAAGAGCAAGCCGACTTAAAGAAGGAGTGGCAAGAAATGGGGCTGGGGTAGCGGGCAGGCAGGTAGTGCTAAATTAAGACTCACAGGAAGCCAGGGAACAAAAAAAAAAAAATATTGACTGGAGAGCACAGGAGGTCTAATGCTCGGGACTGGCGATGGGGGGAGGGGGTCCAGGGATAACGCCAGGCCCCAGACCTGGGTGACTGGACGGATGGCAATGCTACTCACAATGACTAGCAGCAGGAGGAAGGCGCGCTCAGTTTTGTACACGCTGAGTAGGAACTGCGGCAGAGGAGTGGCCACTCAACTGAAGACGTCCCTAGGCAACTGGACTGACAGTGTCCTGAACCTCCAACCTGGGCTAGAGATAGCTATTCAGAGTGTGAGTCCATGTGCGATTGTAAAAACTTCCCTAGTGAATGAAATGATCCAGGAGAGATTAATCAAGTGAGAAGAGACCTGAGGGCAGAGCCATGGGTAACCGTCAATATTCAAAGGTTGATGCAAATGGCATTTGTCCTTTTTTATGGGTGAATAGTATTCCATTGTACATTTGTACCACATCGTCTTAAGCCATTCATCTGTCAATGGACAGCAACACGGATGCAACTGGAGATTCTCATAACAAGTGAATCAAGTCAGAAAAAGAATGACAAATACTGTATGATATCACTTATAAGTGGAATCCCAACTATGACACAATTGATCCTATCTACAAAACAGAAACAGATCCTGGACAGGGAGAGCAGACTTATGGTTGCCAGGGCAGAGGAGCGAGGGAATGGGATGGACAGGGAGTTTGGGGTTGTTAAATGCGAACTATTACATTTGGAATGGATCAACAGTGGGGTTCTACTGCATAGCACAGGGAACTGTGTCCAGTCTCTTGGGGTAGAAGACGATAGGAGATGGTATGAGAAAAGGAATGTGTATCTACGTGTGGCTGGGTCACTAGGCTGTATAACAGAAACTGACACAGCAACGTAAATCAACTATCCTCAATAAAAATAAATAAAAGAAATAAACCCATTCTATCTAAAAATATATATATATTCAAAGGTTGAGGGAAGCACTGGACCCAGACCACAGACAGAGTCAGAGACAGCAGAGAGGCCACATCAGAGAACCATGGAGGAGCGGCACTCAGGAATCAGAGGAAGAGGGTGATACTAGAATCCAGGATCCTGACTGAACGGGAAGAAGCAACGGGTTAGCACCTAGACCATCCATTTTGGTTACACTCATAAAATATTTCCATGAGGAAAATACAAGGTACCAACATAAGGAACACGTTTCTCCAAATGTAGATACTTGAAGAGCAAATCAAATCCAACACTCATTTCAGTCACTTGCGATCTCACTCAGGTTAGAAAACAACTCTAGGGTCAAAAGGCTGCCAAAATCATGACAGTTGAAAATAAATTCAAATCATGACAACTGAAAACTACAGGCCAAGCAGAGCCTTGGAATATGAAATCCGAGTTCCATCCAAACTCCTTGGCCTAACAATATTCAGACCAATGTACAAGCATACAGTCCTAACAAACTGTAAACTGATCTTTTCATAAGAGCCCAAACTTGATTCCTTTTTATCTAAAAAAGTTCTGTTGATCTGTCAGAGGGTTTGATTATCAGACACCCAGGTACACTCCCAGAATATGACCTCTTACCTGAAACAACATTTCAAATAGTTGCACATTCAGTATACATTTTTACCCAACACTTATTTGCAATCTGTACCTGCTTGGTTATTTGTCCATCACTCAAAGTGAATCCGTCTGAGTGAGCAATTATGATGCAACACCACAGCACTCAAGAGGTGTGCAAAAATCGATTCTGATGGAGGAGACACAGAAGCATGCCAGGTGATAGAAAAATGGACAACCATTTCTCTGGGAAAATGTATATTCCAGAATCCGGGGCTCAGAATCATTCTGTACCCAAAATTCATTCCCAACACAAAGCCTTGGAACTGCATGACCTAGGTCCACAGTGACCTTACACCACATTAGCCTTTTTCCCCAAAGCACCTTCTGTTCTGCCTTATTTTTAGGTCTATAGATAAGTGCGATAAAAAGGAACATAAGCTTAAAGGGCTTTATTACTGGTTTAAATTTTCACAGTGTCACAATCTGCCGCAGACAGATCAGAGTCATGTGGTTAAATGTGCAAACAATTACTCAATTTAATTTCATCTCGCACAAGTTGAAAAACAAGCTGTAATCATGGCGGATGCTGTTCATTTTATTCCAAAAGCCACCGTCTTTTATTTTCCTGATTGGACTTTACTCTTGGACCCAGGAGGAGTGGGCTTCCACACTAAGCATGCTAACTCACAGGGCATTAGGAGGCCAGGCCCAAATCGGGCGACAGCTGGATTGCTCCTAGAAGCGGTTGTCCCAGCTTCTTAAAGAGACAGGGTCCAGGCTGGGCCACCGCCCGAATCCTCATCCTGAAGACTGGCAACCTCCCACCAATGCACTGAGTCCTGGAAGCCCAGGGAGTTGGGAGCCCTGGTCTTTGGGGTCTCTGGGTGGAGGAGGCGCACTGAGGTTCCAAGGTCACGGTATCCTTGGACGAGTTACTCAACCTGTGTGCCTCGTTTTTCCCATGTGTAAATTGGAGACGATAATAGAACCTACATCAGAGAGCTTATGTGAGGAACAGATAAGAGTGCGTGTTCAGTGTTTAGCGCAAAACCTAGCAGGTATCAAGTTCCCATTAACATCGTTCATATTATCTAATAACTGCATAGAGAAAAATCTGTCTTCATGATCTATGACTGTAAAACAAATTACCCCCGAAACTTAGTAGTTAAAACCACAAGTATGTATTATCTCCATTTCTGTAAGTCAGGACTCTCAGCACAGCTGAGCTCAGCATCTCTTCCTCAAGGCATCTCACAGGCTGTAGTCAAGTCGCTGGCCAGGGTCTCATCTAAAGGCTCGACGGATGGAGGATGGGCCTCAAAGTTCACACACCTGGTTGCTGGCAGGATCCAGGTCCTCCCAGGCCAAGGGGCTGAGGGCCTTAGTTGCCTGACAACCAGAAGTCCCCTCAGTTCCTTGCCGCATGGCCTAGGCCTCTCACTGGTCAGCTTCCCACGCAGTAGCTGGCTTCGAGCAGAGCAAGCAAGCCGAGCAAAGAGAGGGCACATAACACGGAAGCCACGTTCTCTCCACAACCTCATTTCAGAAGTGACAGCCTACATGTTTGTCATCTTTTAGAAGGGGAGGGGCTCACGTGAGGGCTTGAACACCAGGAGGCGGGGGTCACCGAGGGCCAAAATCTTCACCACGGGCTTCCAACTCTTTCTTTCCATCGTGCAAGAAGTCTGAGTACCTACTTTGTGCAAAGTTCTACACAAAGGCCCCTAGAATCTATTCAAGAACAGAGATCTGCCTTCGCTCACAGGAAGCTGATAATCTAGCAGGAGAAACAGACATTAACTAAATAAGACAAATGGCTATTGGGTAAAACTGTGAAAAGTGTGGGAAGAACGCAATCCACTCCAATTCACGGAAGGCGTCCCTGAAGAGCAGGGGCAGTCTGCTATCAAAAGGATGAGCAAGAGTTAACTGGTCAAAGGGCAAGGCAGGAAAGAGGCCTGGACACGGGGGGATGACAATAGGATGGCTGTGAGGTGGGCATACCCTGCACTGGGGAGGCTCAATAAATGGAGGAGTGGAGGCAGGACAAGGTCCAGGCGGTATTGGCATTTCTAGCCGGCCCCTGTTTGCAACTAAATTAAATTCACAAAATGCCATTCGAACAGACTGGCTGTGATTTGAGCGATACCCACCAACTACTACAGTATCAATTAATAAAACCCACTTTGTCTCAATTTTCCTGACCTTCAAACCTCCAATATCTTGAATGCTTAGGATTATATTAATCATTTTGTCCATGAAGACAGGCTCCCGTGAAGAACACACACCCCTAACCAAAACCAGACCGCGTTCTGATGATTTGCCACTCACCAAAACATACACTTAGAACCAGGAAGACTCCTGCTCATTTCATTTCATTAAATGCAATCAATTTCTCCATAAATACTGCTGCTAAATGACTCCTGGAGTTAAAGAGAACATGGGAGTGCTGATCCATGGCCGAGGATGGCTGAAACATTCAAAATAAAGATGCTTTTCTGCGGATTCCCAAGGTTAGAGAACAGACTCAGAAACAGATGCAGCCCAGTGGGGCTTTAAATAAAGAACTTTCCTTCAGGCACTCAAATTCTGCTCAACGCCCGTTCTTGCTCACCAGCAGGCTGCAGGGTCAAAGCGTCAAGCAGCCACAAAAGGACACATCTCAATACATCTGAAATCCGATAACATTTGTACAGAAAGAGAAATCTGTAGATCCTCATTATGTGCATGTCAACCTGGGCCGAGATACTCATGATCAACAGCCTCCACTGGAATCCTATGGACAAAGCACGCCATCTTTCCTATGGAGGCCGTGAAAACTCCCAGTACACTGCCCATACTCAGTCCACACAGAGCTGGGCAGTCAAGGTGTAGAAATAGAGGACACGTCTGTTCTGCTCAAAAACTGAGAGTCAACCGCAAGCCAGCTCAGCCAGCGGCACGCCTGCGGCCCCACTTCCCTCACGCCCAACGCCAGGATGGAATCCCCAAGGTCAAACTCACAGGCAGAACCAAGCAGACTGATCGAAGCCGCATGCTTCTGGGGGACAAGAAGGTGGAGTGGGATGAAACTGAAGAAAGGCTGCCCATGAAAAAATTAAAAAAAAAAAAGCCTTCCATCAGGCTGCCCAGTCATACACGTCACCACAACTCCAGCCACAATAAGGTGGCAAAAGGGAGCCAAGAATGATGGACCAGGAGAAAAGCACTTAATGAGAAAGCGCCGTAAGCTTTTAATGCAGCTTTGGGAAACAGCGGGACTAAATTTAAAGTTTGTTGGCTGGCACAACAAGCCTCTGGCTAGAAGTTGAAAGACCTGGATTTCAGCCTCAATTAATTAACTTTTGGGCCTTTAGCAAACATCTTCAATCAAGCAATTAGCAAGTAATTATTGAGTAGCTAGTACACGGTCAGTGCAGAGCATGCTGCACGGCTGGCACAAAGCGGGTTAAGGCTCCGTCGCTGCCCTCAAGGAACTTAACTTTTTAACTCAAGATGAAAAACAAATACACAATAAAACTTCAACTTCTTCCCAGCACCCGCCAGGAATGACGCTTGGTTATTCAAGCTTCGGTGAGTTGAGAGTTACAGCTTTAAGAGCTTTTAATAGCTAAGTGCTTTTAACATGGAAATACTTCAGAAACATACTATCCCAGCATTTCCCAAGTATTTTTTAATTTTACTGAAGTATAGTTGATTTACAGTGTTACGGGACTTTCAGCTGTGCAAAGTGATTGAGTTTTATACATATACACACTTTTTCATATTCTTTTCCATTATGGTTTATTATAGCATATTGAATATAGCTCCCTGTGCTATATATAGTAGGACCTTGCTATTTATCCATTCCAAAGTTTTTAAACACACACACCCCAACACTGGTTCTGCTGTTTATTATTTATCCTGTAAAAAAAATGTTGGGATGTCTCATGGTCAGTAAGTTTTAGAAACAACATGTTGAAAAATTAAATAGCATTCTTTACCACGGGACTTCTCAGAGCCTTTAAAAAAAATAATGTGGGGAGTTCCCATCATGGCTCAGCAGTAACGAACGCAACTAGTATCCATAAGGATTCGAGTTTGAACCCTGGCCTCACTCAGTGGGTTAAGGATCCAGTGTTGCTGTGAGCTGTGGTGTAGGTGGCAGACGAAACTCATATCCCACATTGCTGTGGCTGTGGCGTAGGCCAGCAGCCGTCACTCTGATTGGACCCCTAGCCTGGGAACCTCCATATGCCACGGGTGCAGCTGCAAAAAGACCAAGAAAAAAAAATGTGTATTGTGAGCACCTAAGGAGC
The DNA here is from genome assembly GCA_004024745.2 of Catagonus wagneri. NCBI lineage: Eukaryota > Metazoa > Chordata > Mammalia > Artiodactyla > Tayassuidae > Catagonus > Catagonus wagneri. Next base: position 856,759 of record PVHT020000128.1, read on the forward strand.
TGACATGATGTATTTCTCCAGGGAATCCTTTGTCTCAGGGGTCAAGGCCCTGGGCTGCGGACTTTGCAGAGACTGAGCTGTACACTGCCTATCTGTTCCCCTAAAGTAAACACAGCTCAGAAATGTCTTCTCATGGGCCTGGGTCATCAGACAGGCTGCTGATGAGGAAATGCATCCCTGCCACTGGCCACTCCTGCACAACAAGCCGTGTCCTGGCACCGTCAGCAGGGGACACCACCCAGTCTTGCTCGAGGGGCTGCGCTGCTGGCTGGGCTTTCAGGGCAGCACAGCCTTCATACTCCTGTTCGAGCGACAATGAAGATGGTTTTGAAAACCTTACAGGATCTAGAAATATCCCGGCCCCCAAATGAGATTTCACCGCAAGGTACTGCCCACCCTCAAAGCCCCACTTCCTTTAGGAAGATTCCGGACCACACTGCCCTTTTCCTGCTCCGCTCAGAGCACAGATGGCCTGCAAGATGCTCTTGGCACTTGCCCTGGCACTGCCTTATGACACCTCCCGAGTTCCCTTTAATGACTATTGTCCTCTTGGCCCATTTCTTTATGGAAGGACTTGTAGGCAAATCGACTCAACAGTGCATATTCCACAGGGTAAAGACTGTTATCTCCCTGCAGCCCTGAGGATTTCCCAATTTTGGTGACTGACCAAAAAAAAAATGTAAAGAAAAATACAAGGTCTTATGACAAGAGGTCAGCCAGCCCAGCACTGGCCCTCCTGAGTTAAGAGCTGAGCTGTCTGCCTCATCCGCGGGGACCACATGGGTGGCGAGGCAGCCCCCTGCCGTGTAAGGGTGTCAACAAGGCCAAACCCAAAGAGAGGGAAAGCCAGCCACAGGCATATGGGAAAAACGCTTCTAAAGCAGGGGCTGCTGAGCATGCTGCCCCCAAGACCCCAGAAGGGCCTGACAGGGGCCGGCTCTGTCCAAATCCAGGACAGGACGGTGGTTCATGCTGCCCATCGCCTGCTATGGGCTCACCAGAGGCAGAAAAGACATCACCGACAATGACCAACGACAGACCCTGGCTTCCCTTCTCCCAATACCCCAAGGGAGAGCCCACCTGGAGGTGGCTGCCCACAGGCCTGGGGGACCTCGCTGAGGCCCAGGGGGAGGTGATGCGGCAGGACAGCTAGGAGCGTCGGTGTCTGGAGACAGGTCACCCAGGTCTGAATCACAGCTCTCAGTCATGAACGACTGTCCCTGGACAATTCAGTCGATGTCCTGGGCCTCAGTCTCCTCTATGTAAACTGGGGTGAAAATGGTTGCTCTTCCATAAAGGCGTGAGACTGTATGCCAAGTGCACAGAGTACTTAGCCCGCTGGCACAGAGCAAACGCCCACTCAACACTGGCCAAGGTTACTAACCACCATTCCCCCTAAACCACGGCCTGCCTCGTATAAGACTTAGTTCTGCTCAACTCTTCACCCCAAGCTGAGGTCCCCACAGCCACAGGGGATGATCCAGGGCTGCTCAAGAAATGAAAATTATTTTTTGCACAATTAGATTGGCAGATTTCGCTGCCCTCCCCAAAGTCGAATTGCTTGTGTACTTTCTTATTCTGTCATCTGAGAGCTTCCTCATCTGTAAAAATGCAGGTGATAACAGCACCTACCCTGTTCCACTGCTGCAAAGGTTAAATGGAAATGCGCATCAAGTGACCCGCATATAGAAAATTCACAACCAGTAGTGGTTGCTGTTTCTGGTTGTGTGGCTCTGTTTTCCAGACTCAAGATCCACCACCACGGCTTTCACCCCCAAAGCGCAGCTAACAAAGATGATTGTGGTGGCTATTCTGAGATCCCGTGGAACCTCAGAAGCAGTCCCCTCACTCCCCAGCCTAACGATGGCTCCTGGGGGCCAGCTGGGGACTGGCACTCCATAGATGAGACCCAGCACAAACGCAGCCAAGCAGGAGGGCAGAATCACAGCAGTAAGCCAAGGAGCAGGAGGGGTCCCCGGCCCTCTCTCCACTCGCAGCGGGGAAATGAGAGGCTGAGAACCAGGCGACCAGGGAAATCTGCAGCCTGGCAATCAGCACCGAGGTAGTCACAGGTCCACGGGCCCCGGGGGCCTGGAAAATAACGAGGCAGAGTGACTCAGCCCAGGTAGACTGGGCAGAACACAGGAAGCAAGTCGCTGACTAGGTGAGCAGAGAGGGGGTGATGAAAATGCTCCTCACGTCACAAACTGCAGTCCCGGAGGTAGGCCCGCTCTCCACCAAGGAATTCATCTGGAGAGCCGCTTGCCAGGGACTCACCGCCATGAATTCATGCAAGGATATACCAGCAGATCATGTGCATGCTCAGAGCAGACCTTCGCAATGGGGACACTTCAGGAACCGTTTGGGGCTGCAATTCTCCAGAGGAAGAGTTTTTGACCAGAGAGGAGTTAGTCCTGTCACCATCTTGCCTTGGACATCCCTGCTGCCCACATCCAGGAAGAAAGGGGGGGGCAAACCTTAAAAGAATATAGGAGATGTAAGGCAGGAAAAAGAGATACAAATATCTGAAATCCATGAGAAATGCCCAAGGCAAATTAACACTTCACTAAGATTTCCTGTTTCACCAATCAGGACAAAAATACAAAAGCCATAAACCCAGTCTAGCAGGAAACGGGCACTCGCACACGTGGCTGATGAGGGCGTTAATTGCGGTGACCCATGGGAGGGGGAGCCTAATTTGGCAATACTTATTAACATTATTACTGCATTTACCCTTTGACCAAACAAATCCACTTCTGAAATTTAACCTACAGATACTGCTGCATATGAGTGAAATGAGGTTTTCATAAATGATTCACTGCAGCATTGTTTTTAATGCAAAATAGAGGAAGGAATCCAATTTCCATCAATGGGAAACTAAAGTTTGTATATCCAGACAATGGAATACTATGCAACTCTAAAAGAAATAATTAGGACCCAAGAGAAAAATGGGCAAAATTCATCAACAGTCAACACAACAAAAACATGAAAAATATATCAAAAGATGTTCTACTTCATTTGTTACGAGGAATGAAAAATAAAACTACATTAGAATACCATTTATTAGCCATCACATTGGCAAAAAATTCAAAAGCTTTATCATATACTCTGTTAGCAAGGCTGTGGGGAAACCAGCACTGTGGTTTGTTGCTGGTAGGAGTACAAAATGATTTGGCCTTGGGAGACTGGATTAAGATGGCGGAATAGAAGGACTGGAGCTCAACTTCTCTCCCAAATAACAGCAAAACTACAACCAAATGCCGAGCAACCTTCAACCAAATGGACTGTAAACTTCCAAAAAAGATACTCTGCTCCAGAAGACACAGCGGAGACCACATCAAGAGGTAGGAGGGGCGATTACGTGATAGAAGCAACCCCATACCTCCCGGGTGGGAAGCCCCACAGACTGGAAAGTAACTATATCAGAGAGACTCAGCTACAGGACTGAGAGTTCTGAGCCTCACGTCAAATACCCACGCCTGGGAATCGGGCACAGGGAGAAAGAGCCCCCGGAGCATCTGGCATTGAAGGCCGGAGGGGCTTATGTGCAGGAGCTCCACAGGACTGGGGGAAACAGAGACCCCATCCTTGAAAGGCACACACAGACTTTCACGTGCACTGGGTCCCAGGGCCAAGCAGTCTCCAGAGGAATCTGGGTGGAACCCGACTGCAATTCCTGGAGGATCTCCTGGGAAAACAGGAGTGACTGTGGCTTGTTGTGGGGGAAGGGCATTGGAGGTGAAGCTCTCGGGGACATTCAGCAGCCTGAATTTCTCTGGAGGTGGCCATTTCTGGGAAAATCTGGTTCCTCCCATCAGCACTGAGAAGCCCCAGGCCAAACAACAATTCAGGTGGGATCTCAGCCCCACCCATCAGTAAACAGGCTGCCTAAAGACCCCTCAGGCACACAGCCAGCCTCTAATCTCATCCAGAGACAAAGCCCCACCCATCAGAGGGAGAGGAATCAACCCCACCTACCAGTGAGCAGGTATCACTCCCTCCCGTCAGGAAGCCTACAGCAAGCCCCCTCCATACCAACTTTAGCTACAGGGGAGGCAAACACCTGAACTAAGAGAGGCTACAACTCTATTGTGGACACAAAGGTCACCACACCAAAAACCTATAAAAATTAAAAGAAAGAAAACTATAACTCAGATAAGGGAGAAAGAGAAAAGCCCAGAAAAACAGCTCAGTGATGAGGAGATTATCAGCCTCCCAGAAAGGGACTTTAGACTGTTGATGCTGAAGATGATGCAAGGCATTGGAAATAGACTGGAGGCAAAGATTGATAATTTACAGGAAACACTGAGCAAAGAAATACAAGCTGTAAAAATTAAACAAGAAGAGATGCAAAATACAATCACTGAAATAAAAAATTCCTTAGAAGCAGCCAACAGTAGAATACAGGAGGCAGAAGAACGAA
>PVHT020000128.1:862181-920784 GCA_004024745.2 Catagonus wagneri
GAAAAAGAAATAAAAGGAATCCAAATTGGGAAAGAAGAAGTAAAACTATCACTTTTTGCAGACGACATGATACTATACCTAGAGAATCCTAAAGACTCTACCAGAAAACTATTAGAGCTCATCAATGAATTTGGCAAAGTTGCAGGATACAAAATTAATACACAGAAATCAACTGCATTTCTATATACTAACAATGAAACATCAGAAAGAGAAATTAGAGAAGCAATCCCGTTTGCCATTGCATCAAAAAGAATCAAATACTTAGGAATAAACCTGCCTAAAGAGACAAAAGATCTGTACTCTGAAAATTATAAGGCGCTGATGAAAGAAATCAAGAATGACTTAAACAGGTGGAAAGACATACCATGTTCTTGGACTGGAAGAGTCAATATTATCAAAATGACTATACTACCCAAGGCAATCTACGCATTCAATGCAATCCCTATCAAATTACCTATGACATTTTTCACAGAACTAGAACAAAATAGTTTAAAGTTTGTCTGGAAACACAAAAAACCCAGAATAGCCAAAGACATCCTGAAAAAGAAAAATGGAGCTGGAGGAATCAGGCTCCCTGACTTCAGACTCTACTACAAAGCTACGGTCATCAAAACTATATGGTACTGGCACAAAGACAGAAATATAGATCAGTGGAACAGGATAGAAAGCCCAGAATTAAATCCACGCATCTATAGTCAACTAATCTATGATAAAGGAGCCAAGAATATACATTGGACAAAAGACAGCCTCTTTGATAAGTGGTGCTGGGAAAACTGGACAGCCACATGTAAAAAAATGAAACTAGAACACTTCCTAACACCATGCACAAAAATAAACTCAAAATGGATTAAAGATCTAGATATAAGACCAGATACTATCAATCTCTTAGAGGAAAACATAGGCCAAACACTCTCCCACATAAATGATAGCAACATCTTCTCAGATCCATGTGTCAGAGTAAGGACAATAAAAAGAGAAATAAACAAATGGGACTTAATTAAACTTCAAAGTTTCTGCACAGCTAAGGAAACCCTAAACAAAACGAAAAGACAACCCACAGAATGGGAGAAAAGATTTGCAAATGATTCAAGTGACAAGGGATTAATCTCCAAAATTTACAAACACCTCCTACACCTCAACACCAGAGAAACAAACAACCCCATCCAAAAATGGGCAGAGGATCTAGGCAGACAGTTCTCCAAAGAAGACATGCAGATGGCAAATAAACACATGAAAAGATGTTCAACATCGCTCCTCATTAGAGAAATGCAAATCAAAACCACTGTGAGGTACCACCTTACACCGACCAGAATGGCCATCATCAAAAAGACTACAAACAATAAGTGCTGGAGAGGGTGTGGAGAAAAAGGAACCCTATTACACTGTTGGTGGGAATGCAAATTGGTGCAGCCACTGTGGAAGACAGTATGGAGATGCCTCAGAAAACTCAAAATAGAATTTCCATTTGATCCAGCAATCCCACTCCTGGGCATCTATCCAGCAGAAACCATGACTCGAAAAGACACATGTACTCCAGTGTTCACTGCAGCACTCTATGCAATAGCCAGCTCATGGAAACAACCTAAATGCCCATCCACAGAAGAGTGGATAGGGAAGATACGGTACATACACACAATGGAATGTTACTCAGCCATTAAAAGGAACGAATTACCAACATTTCTAGCAACATGGATGGACTTAGAAATTATCATGCAAAGTGAAACCAGTCAGACAATTAGACCACAACGCCCAATGCTACCGCTTACTTGTGGAAACTGAAAAGACACAATGAACCTTTTTACAGAACAGACAATGACTCACAGACTTTGGAAAACCTTGGTTTTTCAAATAAGACAATCTAGGGGGTGGAGGGATGCACTGGGGGTTTGGGATACAAAATCTATAAAATTGACTTGTGATGATTTATGTACACCTATAATTGAAATAAAATCCATTAAGAAAAAAAATTAAAAAAATGATTTGGCCTCATGGAGGGGGATTTAGCAACACCCAACAAAACTGCATATGCTTCGACTCTGACCTAGTAACTCCACTTCTAGGAATCTGTCCCCAAGATACAACTCTCCAATATGAAACAACAGATGTACATGGTTATTCACTTGCCTTTGTTAATATGCCAGAAAACACTGAAACAACCAAAATGCCCTTCCACAGAAGACTGGTTGAATAAATTACTATAAATCCACATAGTAGAAAAATTCTACAGCCATATTCAAGACTGAGAAAGATCTTGATCAACTGCTATGGACTTTTTCTAGGATACATTGTTAAGTGGAAAAAGCAAGGTGAAGAAGTACATATAATATGTATTAATATACTCACATACATGAAAAAAGAGGAAATAAAAACATACACATTATGTGTGCTTGTAGAAAGAAACACAGAAGTAATCTAAAAGCTAATGTAAGTGGGAACCTATAGCAGGTAGGTGTAAATGGGAACCTACAGCAGGTAGGTGTAACAGAGGAATGGATAACGAAAGGGGTTAAATTTCTAAATAGCCCTTTATATATGGTTTTGACTTTGAACATGTAAATATTTCACATTTTCTATAAATGAATTTTAAAATGATTTTAAAAAGCTAAGTCTAAAGTTGAAAACTACAAAGAAATACAGAATCAATTGGAAAAATGAGGTTTAAAATGGAAATAAATACGTATCCATCAATAACTAGCTTAAACGTCAAAGGACTCAATGCTCCAAGCAAAAGACATAGAGTGGCAGACTGGATTAAAAAACAAGAGCCTATAATATGTTGCCTACAAGAAATTCATCTCACAGCACTATTCACAACAGCCAAGACATGGAAACAACCTAAATGTCCATCAACAGATGAATGGATTAAGAAGATATGGTATATATACACAATGGAATACTACTCAGCCATAAAAAGGAACAAAACAATGCTTTTTGTAGCAACATGAATCCAACCAGAGATTCTCATACCAGGTGAAGAAAGAGAAAGACAAATACCATATGATATCATTACATGTGGAATCTCAAATATGGCACAGATGAATCTATCTACAAAACAGAAACAGACTCATGGACATAGAGAACAGACATGTGGTTGCCGAAGGGGAGGGGGAGGGAATGGGGTGGACTGGGAGTTTGAGGTTAGTACCTGCAAAATATTGCACTGGAGTGGATAAGCAGTGAGGTCCTGCTGTATAGCACAGAGGAACTATATCCAATCATGTGTGACGGAACATGTTGGAAGATAATGAGTAAAAAAATGTGTGTATGTATAACTGAGTCACTTTGCTGTACAGAAGAAATTGAAAAAACATTGTAAATCAACTATAATTATAAATATTTTTAAGTTGAACAGGGGAAAAAAAGAAACCCATCTTAAGGCAAAGGACATAAACGGAAAGAGAGGGGATGGAAAAAATTTATTTCATGCACATGGGAAGGGACAAGAAAGCAGGGATCAAAATACTCATATCAGACAAAACAGACTTTTAAAACAAAGAACATAAAGAAAGCTAAAGAAGGACACTATATATGATAAAAAGGATCAGTACAGGAAGATGATTTTACACTCATCAACATATATACACCTAATACAAAAGCACCCAAATACATAAAACAAATGCTAACAAAAGGAAAAGGAGAAACTGATGAGAATACAGTAATAGTAGAAAACTTGAACACACTACTTGTATTAATGGATATTCTATAAATATAGTCAATAAAACAACAGAGATTTTAAATGAAACAGAATAGTAAGAAATTACTGTAGATGGATGGATTAAGAAGATGTGGTACATATACACAATGGAATACTACTCAGCCATAAAAGAGACCAAAACAAAGCCACTTGCAGCAATATGGATGCAACTAGAGATTATCATGGTAAGTGAAGTAAGTCAGAAAAACAAGTATTGTATGATTATTACCTATATGTGGGATTTAAAATATGGCAACATGAACCAATCTACAAAACGGAAAAAGACTCACAGACCTGGAGAACAGACTTGTGGTTACCAAAAGGGAGCGAGGAGGGAGAAGGAAACGCTGGGATTTGGGGGTTAGAGATGCAAACTAATGCATTTAGAATGGATAACCAACAAGGTGCTACTGTATAGCACAGGGAGCTATATATATCCAGTCACCTGGGATAGACCACGATGGAAAAGAGTTTTAAAAAGAATGTATGTACGTGCATAACTGAGTCACTCTGCTGTATAGCAAAATTGGCACAACACTGTAAATCAACCAGACTTGAAAAAATTAAAACAAAAAAATAGACCATGTGAACATACAAATCACTGAAAGTGATATAGAATCTGTACTATAAAAACTCCCTACAAACCAAAGTCCAGACCCAGACAGCGAATTCTACCAGACACACAAAGAATTTTTATAGATCTTTCTCAAACCCTTCTAAAAGACCAAAGAAGGAACACTCCAAATGACATTCTATGAAGTCACCATCGCGCTAATATCAAAGTCAAAGATACCACCAAAAAAAGAAAATTATAGGCCAGTATCTCTGATTAACAGATGCAAAAATTCTCAACAAATTAGCAAAAGGTATCCACTAACACATTAAAAAAAAAAAAATCATATACCATGACCAAGTGGGATTCATCCCAAGTTCACAAGGACAGTCTGACATACGTAAATCAATCAAAGTGATACACCACATCAAGAAAAGACAAAAACCACATGAGCAACTCAAACTATGTAGAAAAATCATTTGACAAAATTTAATATCCCTTCATGACAAAAAAAAGCTTATCAAAATGGTTATTTAGGGAACACATCTCAACATAATAAAAGCTACCTATGACAAACCCACAGCAATTTAAAACTCAACAGTGAAAAGCTGAAAGCCTTCTCACTAAAATCTGCAACAAGACAAAGACGCCCACTCTCCCCACTTTTACTTATACATATCGAAAGTCCTAGACACAGCAGTCAGACAAGAAAAATAAAACATAACCAAAACGGAAAGAAAGAGGTAAAATCGCCGTTATATGCAGATGACATGACGTAACACATAGAAAACCCTAAGAACTTCACACAAAAACTACTCAAATCTGATCCACAAATTCAGCAAAGCAGTTGGATACAAGATTAATATTCAGAAATCAGTTGCATTTCTTACACTAACAATGAAATATCAGAAAGGAAATGTAAAAAACAATACCTATTAAAGTCACACCAAAAATAAGATAAAAATAAAACAAATCTGACCAAAGAGGTGAAAGACATATGCTAAGAACTATAAAATATTAATAAAGGAAATTAAGAGGATTCAAAGAAATGGAAAGATATTCCACGCTCTGAGATGGGAAGAATTACTGTTAAAATGGTCATACTACCCAAAGCAATCTACAGATTTAATCGATCTCTATCAAATTACCCGACCTTTTTTAAAAAATTAGAACAAATCATCCCAGAATTTATACGGACCCATAAAAGACCCAGAATCACCAAAGAAATCCTGAGGAAAAAGAACAAAGCAGGAAGCATAACCCTCCCAGATTTCAGGCAATACTACAAACAAACAGTAATCAAAACAATGTGGTCTTGGCACAAAAACAGACATATTGATCAATGGAACAAAACAGAGAGCCCAGAAATAACCCCCCACACCTAACATCAATTAATCTTTGACAGAGGAGGCAAGAATATACAGGAAAAAGACAGTCTCTCAGCAAGTGGTGCTGGGAAAACTGGACAACTGTATGTAAATGAAGCTAGAACACACCCTCACACCACACACACACACACACACACACACACACACACAAAAAAAAAAAAACTCAAAATGGCTTAAAGACTTAAACATAAGGCATATCATAGCACTCCTGGGAAAGATCATATTCTCTGACATAAATCATATCAGTGTTTTCTTAGCTCAATCTCCCAAGGTAACAAAATAAAACAAAAATAAATGAATATGATGTAATCAGATTTACAAGCTTTTGCATAGCAAAGGAAACCATAAAATGCAAAGACAATCTATGCAATGGGAAAAATATTTGCAAATGATGAGACCAACAAGGGCTTAATTTTTAAAATATACAAATAGCTCATGCCACTCAACAAAAAAAATAACACAATCAAAAAATGGGCAGAAGACCTAAATAGACATTTCTTCAAACAAGGCATACAGATGGCCAACAGACATATGAAAACATATTCAATATTTCTAATTATTATAGAAACACAAATAAAAGCCACAATGAGCTAACACCTCACACTGGTCAGAATGGCCATCATTAACAAGTCTACAAATAACAAATGCTGGACAAGGTGTGGAGAAAAGTAAACCCTCTACACTGTTGATAAGAATGGAAACTGGTACAACCACTACAGAAAACAGTATGGAAGTTCCTCAGAAAACTAAAACTAGAACTACCAAATGATTCAGCAATTCCACTACTGGGCATAGATCTGGGCAAAATTATAATTCAAAAAAGATATATGGAATCTTATACTCATTGCAGCTGTACTCACAATAGCCAAGACGTGGAAACAACCTAAATGTCCATCAACAGATGAATGGATAAGGAAGTTGTGGTACATATATACACAATGGAACACTTCTCAGCCATAAAAAAGAATGAAATAAAGCCATTCTCAGCAACATGGATGCAACTAAAGATTTTCATACTAAGTGAAGTCAGAGAAAACAAATATCACATGATATTACTTATATGTGGAATCTAAAATATAACACAAATGAACCTATTAATGAAATAGAAACAGACTCAGAGACATGGAGAACAGACTCATGGTTGGGGGAGGGGTGCATAGAGGGATGGACTCAGTTTGGGATGAGCAGATGCAAACTATTATACATAGAATGGACAAACAACAAAGTCCTACTGTGTAGCACAGGGAGCTATACTCAATACTCTGAGATAAACCATAATGGAAAAACAAATATAATGGAAAAATAACGTAACAATCACTTCGCTGTATAGCAGAGAGTAACACAACCTTGTTAAGTCAACTATATCAATAAAAAACAAATTAAAAAATAAAAAGAACAAGTGAAATTGAATACTACCAAACAATAATAAGCAAACCTAAACGTTCATTAAAATGGTAACATTACTTAGAAATAAGAATTTATTCAGGCAGTTTTGGACACACTACTCTGACTATAAGCCCTAGTCAGAAGGACAAAAAATGAACTTCAAAGAGATCTTGAAGTTTAATTAGCAGGTTTGTTGTGAACAGGAACATTGGTATTTTAATTCTTAAGACTCTTCTGTGTACACAGGAGAATAAAATACAGGAGTAATTTATTGATATTATTAAGAACCAGGGCTTTGACCACAGGAAAAACAGATCTATGGCATCTAGACATGTGGTGTTAGACTGACACTGGAAATTACCGTGTAAGTGCCTAATGTGCATAACTCCTACCTCCGTGCACTTCAAAAGCCTAAAAGTAATGACACGTTCCAGCAGTGACAAGCACATCCAGCACCCAGATCTCATTAGAAGGAACCAGGACTCTGAATACATGTCTGATTTCAGGACTGGGAGAAACATCATCCCTACTGCCTCTTACTATGCCGGAAAGTAAGAGAGTGCCCAAAAGGACACAAAGGCAAGCTTGAGTGTGTTCCCGGAGTCAAACTTGGGATCAGTTTGAGCATGAAGAGGAAAAATGACAACATACTGAATGGTGTGTTACCATTTAAAATCCATGTACCCATAGTGTTACTAAAAAGTAATACTTCTTTGACTGGAAAAAAATACTAGCTAAAAACACAGAAAGAACAAAATTGGGATATCATCACCTAGGGAACTGGAAAGTCCCCAGGGCAGTAACTGATACAGGCGAGGACCATCAGTGGATGCTCAAACTACTGGGTAGAGGATTTTTAAGAACCAAATATTCATATGGTCTCAAAATTCCACCCCAGAGATGGTTTATTAAATACAAAGAGCGCAGGGTACCATTACAGTGATGGATCGGGCAGACGCGACCTTGACCGAATTATCCAACTAAGCAGTCCTAAATGTTTAATTTAAGCATTCCTAAATGTTATCCCAGAATATTTAATCTGAATCTAATCATGAAGAAGTAATCAGATAAGCAGAAATTGTGAAACATTCAACAGAACAACTGGCCTTAATATCAAATGTTTCAAGGTCCTGAGAGACTCCCTGCCCCCAAAAGGGTGGAGGAACTCCTTTTTTCTAGACAAAATAGGCCACAACCACCAAAATCAATATTCAATTCTGACTAGCTCCTAAAATGGGCAAGAAAAAAAAAAAGATATACATGCTATTTTTGACATTTTAATAGAGACCAGATAACGTTATTGTATTAAAGGTAAATTTCTTGAGTCTGATAATTTTATTATTTTAAAATGTGGGGTTCTTAGAAAACTTATCAGATTAAGTGTCTTAAAAATAAAGAATGAAGAGGTTCTCTACGTTCCAGAACTTTTTTTTTTTTTTTTTTTTTGGACGTCGTCTGAAGCAGGCGGAAGTTCCTGGGCCAGGGATTAAACCCACGGCACAGCAGCGACCAGAACCACGGCACTGACAACGCTGGATCTTTAACCCTCTCAGACACCAGGGAACTCCTCTGTTCTAACATTTTTAGCAATCTCTTCAAAATATTTTACATTAGAAAGGCAAGATATACGACAGTGTATAAAGAATCCTACCTTGGTTTAGAAAGTGGAATTAAGGGGGGAAATACAGCGTTATTAGCTTGTATATACGTGTGTAATTTCCAGAAGGATGCACAAGAAATTAGTAACAGTGGTTACCTGTGGCAGGTAGCAAAAAGGAGCAGAGAACAGAACAGAGTAGATAAGATACAGAGGTGGGAAAAAGTATATTCACCGTGCACTTTTTAAAGTATTTGGAACCTTGAATAGGTATTATCTACTCAAAAAACAGTGAAGACTGCTTTTTAGGAAAAAAAAAAAGACCTAAAAAGTGGAAGGAATAGGTCAGTGAAAGAACTTAGGGACTTTTAGGGAGAGGCATCAATAAGTCCCTGCTTTTGGAAAACATGGTCCTCAGACGGTCTTCTCAGGCAGAGCAGGTGTGCAGTGCAACACAACAAGCCAAGTCTTACATGCCCGCAAAGTCTTGTTCCCTGCCAATTCAGCCATCCTTTTCCTAAAACTTACCATAAAGAAATAATTCCAAGAATGAACAAAGATTTAATCACCAAAAATTTCCATCACATATGGTCCTAACAGAGGGAGACCGAAAAACCCCGAGTGTATCAAAAAACAAAACAAGCACCTTGGGAGTTCCCTTTGTAACTTAGCGATTAACAAAACCAACTAGGATCCATGAGGACGTGGGTTCGACCCCTGGCCTCGCTCAGTGGGTTAAGGATCCAGTGCTGCCGTGAGCCATGATTTAAGTGGCAGACGCAGCTGGGATCCCATGTGGCTGTGGCTGTGGTGTAGGCCGGCAGCCGCAGCTCGGATTCAACCCCTACCCTGGTAACTTCCATATGCTGTGGGTGTGGCCCTAACAAGACAGGAGAAAAAAAGAGAAGAGCATATGCATGACATCATTTCCTTTAAAATTATTTACATGTAGGAATAATAAATGCATAAAGCAATACAGCTATCTGAGGGTGATGGGATTAGGTACTTTTTCTCCGGTCTTATTTCCTCAAAAAATTGAGATTTTGTAACTGTCATTTTTTTTTTCAGAAGTATCTTTATTTTAGTAAACAGGACTAGAAAGCCCCTGTACGGGAAGCTTCTGCACAAGTATAAACCAGACACCTTTCCCCCAACTTCAAGGTTGGGAAGAGACTTGCAGATCACTCGGAGTTTGGGGACTGCCAACTCTGGCCTCTCACTCCGCTAACATTTCTCAGTAGAACGTGCAGAAAGCGGGCAGGGCGGGGGCCAGCCCACTGGCGAGGATATCAAAGCAAACCTGTCAGCCTGCCGACAACCCCTAAGAGCAGCTCGGCACACGAGCAGGTCAGCATCCACTGGACCATGACAACGCTCCCCGCCAAGCCCCAGGGGAGGATCACACTGGAGGCTGAACGCAGCCTCCTCTCCGGCGTGTCAACTCAGACAGCACCTGAAGCTAAGGACCCCGGTAATAAGCTGACAGAGGCAGCCCCCACACATGAGCATATCCTTGTGACTCTGGAAAGAGGGACGCTCGGCTTCATGTAATGAGGCTGAAAAACTCCCAGTTTCTGACAACTTGCTGGCTGCCGAGCCAGTTAATAGAACGAGGCTTACTTCCATGCACAGCACGGCATACTCAAGAATGGAGGTTTAGAGTCCACCCAGATGTGAAGTTCCCCTTCTCTTCTTTAGCTCTTCTGTTTGCCAAGTGTCTTAACAACGTCCCAAGCCTCAGGGTCCTTAGGGATCTCTAGCAGAGCTATGAAGACGAAACCGGCTGTGCGCAAAGCCCATGGCAGAGCAGTTTAGTTTCTGTGCGGGTGTTCACATGCACAGAAAGAGGAACCACACACAGAAGGTAAAATGGCAACAGGGCCACTTTAGAAAAGCGCCTGGCACATAATAAGTGTCAATGAATGTTCACTATTGCGAGAGCCAAGACTGGTGAGCTAGAGCCATCCACCAGCGGATCAGAAACCAAACGTGAGGGCTTGAGCCACAACCACCTGTAACTGCACTCAGAGACTTCAGGACGTAAGACTGACAGAGGTACCTCAAAAGGGAGGAAGTTATTACGGTTAAAAGAGCAACCACACTCCAATCCCACATTTATCAGGGATGTCACATCTGAAACAACCACTGGTTTTACTTTAAATGGAGCATAAACTAAATGACCCAATAAAAGGTCCCCTTTAAGAAATTTTACCAACTCTCCCTCATGCCCCTAGTTAACCCAATCAGCGAAAGACAACTGCATCCAGCAAAGGTTCCAGTGTTAACCGACCTCAGCTAGGCTGCCAGTCTACAGGGTGTTTAAATTTCTAAGTATATATACTAGTAAGACTTCGTATTCATCAATGAACTACTGTCTTGCCAAGCAGAGGGTCAAGGCCCCTAGATCAGGAGTGTGCCGTGTGAGTGGGACTTTTGCTGCTCTCCAAACAGCACTAAGACCCACGGTGAGCACCAAATTCCTACATATTCTAAAAACAAAAAATGAAAAAAGAAGCATCAGGCAACAAGCTCCCAGTTGTTAAGATACACTTCTAACCAAGAGGGCTTCCTGGAGGAGGCAGAAATGGTCCCACAGTCACCCCGCTCTGGCCCTCACCTGCTCCCCAGTCTGTCCCAGAAGACGACCAGAGTCGGGGGAGGTGGGCATCAGCCCTTTAGAACATGCCGTGCTGACCAGGTCCCCTTTCAAGTGTAACTTAAGGGAGTATTACAGGAGAACAGCTTCAAAACTGGGCCATCTGCCTCAGGAGAAGATTTGTTTCCGCAGGGGGAAACCTTCTCAGGCAATGGGCTTTTTCATCTGTCCTGCGACTAACCGAACAGGAAAAAGAGAATTCAAGAGGACTGGCCCAACAGAGAACAGGCTGCACCGGGGAGGAATCTGTCCCCATTATCCGGCAGAACAAGGAGATGAGAGCTCAGGGAACAAAAGGGCAGAGAAGGCGGCTCAGCTGGAGCCAGCGTGCGCGTCCCTCTGTGGAGACCACCCACCAGGTGACAGGACCTCATTAGCGCAAGGCTATGGGACAGACATCTGGGACAGGAGGCTCCTGGGATGCTATTCATGTCACTGACCAAAGAGGTGACTTCCCCTCCTGCCGGGGACATGGTAGGATCGCCCTTAACTGCCCCATTGCTGTGCAGTCCGGCCATGTGTCTCGCTTCTGCTCCAAAGAGTGGCTCATTTAAGAAGAGGCCCAGAGTCACTAAGGCAAAAGCCGGCAGCACACCCCTCCTCCTCCCGCCCCGTGACTGTGAGCTCGTGGAGACAGAGTCTTCATCAGCCTGCCACCCCGTGGACAACACAGATCAGAACCCTACCAACCCAGGAGAGCTGTGTGGCATGAGGGGGAAAAAAGCCCTTGTTTTAAAGCCACAAAATGATTGCGGAGCTATTTGTTTCCACAGCATCATGTCACCTATCCTGACTGGTAAAAGGAGGATAGGGAGGAAGCAGTTGATCAGGAGTCAAACCATACAATCAGAGCTCCCGCTGTGGTGCCATGGGACCAGCAGCACCTGCAGCACAGGGATGGGGGTTCGATTCCCAGCCCAGCACCGTGAGTTAAGGATCCGGTGTTGCCACATCTGCAGCATAGGTATAAACTGTGGCCTGGATCTGATGCCTGGATGGGAAATTTCACAATGCTGCAGGGCAGCCAAAAACCAAAAACCAAAAAAAAAAAAAAACACCCCATCAAGGAGTTATGGAGTTGGCAAGTCCCTTGGCTGGCCCTCCAAAGAACCCACCCTGATGCCAACCCTGGGAGGGAAAGGATTAAATGATCAGTTACATATTTGTCGCCACACCAGCTCCTCAGGCCACAAGTCTAGACGAAACAAGCGAAGAGAAAAAGAAAACTCCAAATCCGTTATGAGATGGAAATTTTAAACATAACTAGTCTTAGTTTTAAAGCTAAAAATGATGGAAAACTATGGAATGTGCCCAAGATGTTATTAAGGGAAGGAGGCAATTAAAAATAAACAAAATTGTCACATGTTTCCCAAACTGAAGCTCCTCAATAAGCCGGTTGCCCATACATGTTTGGTAAACAGGCACATGTGTTTACGACTAGTCTCTGAAAGCTGCAGCTGTTCACATTTCCTTAACACACACACACAAACACACAAACAAACACACACACACACACACACACGACTGAAATCACCCACCGAGGCAATCAATGTGGCCCCAAGACTATCAGCTCTAATTGGCCCCACCAACCACAGTACACTAATCCCATTATAAGGCTGTCCTGCTTTTTTAAGAGATATAGCTGTTTTTCTCTGCACAAAGAAGGCACACCCTACAGGGAGAGAGAGATTAGAATATCTGGAAATAAGGTGTCCGAGAGAGGTGGCTGAGGGCCCAGCTACTGCCCCCAAGGACGGTGCAAGATGAACAGCCAGCATGTGGACCTCAGGTAATACAAGGAGCTGTAGCCACCAGCCTACGCGACAGCCAGAGCAATACGGGATCCAAGCCACATCTGCGAACTACACCACAGCTCATGGCAACACAGGATCCTTAACTCACTGAGCGAGGCTAGCAATCAAACCCTCATCCTCACGGTTACTAGCTGGGTTTGTTAACCGCGGCCATGACAGGGACTCCACGGCAATGGAATTTTAAAGCCTTGACTGTGTGGGGTTCCAGGATTTATTGGGGTGACATCTGCTGCAGAAACGTCTCTGCTCACACAGGCTTCGCCTTGCACTCTTTCTCTAATCTCCCCACAAGGCACAGTGCTCTTCGGAACAAGCATCCTTCACCCCACCAGCCTCCCCAACCTCGCTTGTGGGGCAGGGTCTCCCTCGCTGGGGTCCCTGCGTTAGCTCACACCACCTGCGTTACGACTGCCTCGTTTTCTGTTTATCTTAGTAGAGCATCTGCTCCTTAGGGCCCAGACTTAGTGAATTCCCACATTCCTGAGCCTGGCACCAGGCCTAGCATGGGGAGTATTCAACGATTAGGATGATCTAGTATCTCTCTCTAGCTCAAAAATTTACTTGACCAAAATAATGAGACGCAAGGGATTCTGACCTGCTTCCCTATCCATGCAACGCCAGCTGAGCTTCCTGCCTGTGCACCAGCATCTCTGCCACCTCCGCAGGGGCTCGGCCACCCAGCGGGTCCAGCTCATGTGCCATGAAAACCCTGCACGTAAGTACTAAGTCTGTGCAGTGGGGAGAAGAGAGGAGATGGTGTGAGACGTGAAAACTATGACTGAAGAAAAGTGTCGAAAAAGCTACCGCGGATTAATCAAGGTTCCACATTAGACAGCTAGCAAGAGTGCGGCCACGTCTGCTCCAGAGCTGTGCAAACATCACAATAGAAGGGGTCCCCCACAGTTGCAGAAAGGGGAGCAGAGGTGCGGCAACACGGGTTTTCTTCTCTTTGCTCCTCGCCCCCAAAGGACGCCCAAGAACTCAGTGAGCCTTTTGTCGTTAACTCAAGGCTAGAAAGGAGAATGGTCCACTTTTAGTTTAGCATCACACACGAGCGATGCTGGCGGGAAGTTAATCTTCAAAGGGGAAAGGGGCTCGCAGACCAGACGGAAAAGAAACCCTTTTCTCCACACTCCTACCGACGCTGAAGAGGCCCAGGAGCGAGACCACATAAGGCAGAGTTACGAGCTCACGGGGGACGCAGGGGGCAGCAACTAGCAGGCCTTGAGGAGGAATACAGAATCAAGGAGAAAAAGAAGGGCATGCTTTAATGGGGAAAGGAGACAGGGCGGACGGACCAGGCGGTGAGGGCGCGGGGTACATGCTGTCATCGGACAGGACACAAGGCTTCACGTCCACGGAAAGCAGCTATGGAAACACGCAAATTGGTGAGGCACACTACGCTCCTCTCCTCCGTTAGCATACGGACCCGTGCAGACTCGCCGACGAGCAAAAGTAAGGCCTTGATCAGCAGCCTCTGGGAGGCTGAGCAGGCGCGATCACTGGCTGACGGGCCGTGAACCCTTTCCCAGCCCACAGTGCGGCAGTTACACAAGGAAAGAGAACAGGCCTCCCGGACCAGCGATCCCCTGCAGCTCCGGGAACACAGCTCGCAATCCAGATCCACCTCCACGAGACACAGCAGGACCCAGGGGAGGACCACGTCTCCGGTGCGAAGCCGGGTGGCGCAAGCTGTCGCTGCTCCAGAATTCAGGGGAGCAGGCTGTTAAAACGCGCTGTGCGGCCCATGAGTGAGAAGTGAGTTGTAAACGGGGATCGTGGTGTTGGAAAGAACGGCTACCACCCAAGATGTGCGGCGGAACGAGATTCAAGGGAGAGTCGCCAGCCCATTCATCCGCAGGCTGTCACTTCTTGGGGGGAGCGGAAATACGTTTATGCTGCACGTTCCTGCTCTTCAGGGAAACACAACCAAACGGTCTGATTCACCGCGCAGGCAATTTGCCATGACTCACAGGTAAATACACAACGTCTCGCGCAAAAACTCCCTGTGGCCATTTATCTCAGCCAACAATAAACCGCCTGGTCTTTACGATACCTGATTGGCTGCAATACCACGTCAGACTTCCTCAAGATATAAAGCACAGTGTATGTGTTTGGATTCATCCGCCGTCTCTGAGCGTTGGTCAACTCGCATACCTGCCAATCTCGTGCCCTGTAACGTAAGCTCCATTGCAGCAGAGAATTCTGTCTGCGACGTTCATGGCTGAGTCCCCAAGCCTTGGTCTGCACCTGGCAGGTGGATGCCTTCAATGGATGACAGGGAAAATAGCTCTCAAGTGCCCCTCACTCTCACCCACCTGGACTGCACCTCACATTAAAAGACCACTGTCACAGAGTTCCCGCTATGGCACAACAGGATCGGCGGCATCTTGGGAGCCGCTGGGACGCAGGTTCGATCCCAGGCCCGGCACAGTGGGCTGAGGATCCAGCGTTGCAGCCACTGCAGCTTAGGTGACAACTATGGGTCGGATCTGATCCCTGGCCTGGGAATTCCACATGCCGCAGGGGTGGCCAAAAAGGAAAAAAAAAAGACCATTATCACAGAAGGAGCAACCATCTACCCAGGCCAGCGTTTCTCAACTTTGGAATTACTGACACGGGGGCAGAAGGGGGCGTGAGCATCAGCCCCGGCCTCTGCCGACTAGACACCAGCAGCGCTGTGCTCCGGCACCCCCGGGTGTGACAATCCAAAATGTCCCCGGACACTGCCGCATGTGCCCCCGGGCGAGCTTCTCTCTGGTTGGGAACCACTGCTCCGGGTGTGCGGAGGGCTCCCGAGCGGCGGACTGAGGCCGCGGGGCCGTGCTCCCCTCGCCTGCACGACGCCGAGACGGCAGCCGGGGAAAGCCCTCCCCCCGCCTCCTCGGAGGCCAGAGCACCAGACAGGCCTGCGGTGGGAGGAAATACGGGGTGATGAAAATCAAGCAGACGTCTTGAGCACAAATGAAGATGGAGATGCGGGCCCAGGCCTTGTCTGTATTCCACAGGAGAAACCACTTTACCACCGTGCTGGGGATGGACTCAGTTTTTAACGATCTCCTTTCACCCTCCTCCACCGCAAGGGCATTCAAGCATCTAGACGCACCAATGGCAGGAGAATCCGTGGGTAGCAATTGCACTTGAAATTCAGTTTGGAGCATCTGCTCCTGCTCCTAATTATGAACGAGGCTGGGATTCGTTAGTACCTCCACAGCCAATTCAAAGGGCTCTTCGGAGAGCAGGCACTGCCAAGCAGGCAGGTACCAACGCGAGGATGGGCAGCAGCTCCCGCTCCCCAGCTCTGGGTGAGCGCTGACCCCCCACACCTGGTTCCCGGACAACCTCGGGAGGGACCAGAGAAACACTCCCCCCACTCAGGACTCCTGCACGCACCATCTCGCCCGTATGGACTCACTCCTTGCACGCCAAGCTTCTATCACATTCTCCTTCTTCATCAAAAAAATCAGCCACAGCTAGTGCTGGCAAGAGTATGATAAAGGTATCGTCTCTAATTCGGGGGGGGGGGAGAATCGATCCAACGTGGTCACGTTCACCAGTGGCCTTGAAAATGCACCTGCCAGGATCCCCCATATTTCTACTTCTGGGACTATGCTGTCAGGAAATAATTTTAACTGATGAAAGGCTCACATACCCAAAACATTCATCATGTGATTATTGAGACTAAGGAAAAAATGGAAACAACCGATGGTTTACTGTCAGATATTTTTGTTTGCTATTTGGTAGTACCTACATTCCCTGGACTAATATAGACTGTTCAAATGTCATTTACAAAGAACAGCATTGTGCCATACCATTTATGCTGTGTCATTAAATGAAAAAAAGAGAAACAGAGACACCACATCATATTAACAGCATGATGTCAACCACGAAAATAAAAACTCTGACATTAAGAAGTGTTCAGCAAGCAAATGGACTTTCCAGAAAATGTTAACAGTGACTGCAAACAGAAGGGAAGTAAATTATTTCTCTTCTTCCATAGCTTACAAATTCTCTCTCCTAATTGTCTATTTAAAATGGGAGGAGAATAAAGTCAAAAGAACAATGGTCAACCCCTACCTAGAGCATAAATACACCCCACCATATTCCCTTTATCCTGGTTTCCCCCCAAGGTCACAAAAGGGCATCGTGTAAGTATAAAGTACACAAAGTGACGACTACATACAAGTACATATTGTGAGATGATTACCACAATAATTCCACTGTGTACACATACCATTTTTTCTTTCTCCATCCGTCTACGGGCACTTTGGTCGTTTTCGTGTCTGGGCTATTGCAAATAATGCTGCAGTGAACACAGGGGTGCACTTCTCTCTTGAAGACAATAATTTCATGCCTTCAGATATACACTCAGAAGTGGGAGTGCTGCATCACACCATACTTCAGTTTTTAATTTTCTGAGGAACCTGCACACTTGGTGTTTCCCAGAGGGCCTGCACCAACTTACACGCCCGCCCACCCACACTGCACAAGGGTTCCCCTTTCTTGTATCCTTGCCAACAGCAGCTCTCACTGGCCTTTTTGATGACGGTCATTCTAACAGGTGAGGTAGCCCTGAGCTGGCTCGTCGTGGTTCTGATTAACATTTCCCCGATGATTAGTCATGGTGAGCCTCTGCTCATGGGCCTGTTGGCCTTTCCTGTATCTTCTTTGGAGAACTGTCTGTTCAGGTTCTTTTCCCATTCTTTAATTGGATTTTTTCTTTTGCTATCAAGTTGTATGAGTTCCTTATATATTTTGGTTATTAACCCCTTATCAGATAGGCTGTTTATAGGCCTTTTTCTCCCAAACTATAGGCTGTCTTTTCACTTTTTACTTATTTTTCTATATAGAAGCTTTTTAGTTTGAGGTAGTCCCATTTGCTCACTTTTGCAATTTCTTTGCTTGTTTTTAGGTGTCATATTCAAAAAATCACTACCAAGACCAATGTCGAGACCTTTTCCCCTATGTTTTCTTCTAGGAGTTTTACAGTTTCCGGTCTTACGTTCAAGCCCTCAATCCACTTTGAGTTAATTTTTGTGAGTGGTGTAAGATAGGGCTCCAGTTTCTTTCTTTTGCATGTGAATACCGAGTTTTCCCAACCCTTTATTGAAGAGCCTTTTTTTTTTTTTTCTATCGAGTTACCCTGGTTTATTTTTGTCCTTTACTTATAACCAATTGTTGTTATCTTAATCTGTGTGTTGCTTTTCTCCCTCGACTAGAACACAGGCTCCCTAAGGGTAGGTAAGTACCTGATATGCGAAAGATGCTTAGTGCATTTTGGTTCGATTGACTTTTGCGTTAGATAGTAGACTTTCTAAAAAATGTCTCAAAAAGTAAATCTAAAATATTGCTCCTAATGAGCTTTCATACACTAGAAGGCGAGAGTAATTAGTACAACCATTCATCTCTGCAAGCTGAACATTCATCGAGCTCAGGGGCAATGAATTCCACAGCCAGGTACGCACCCAAAAAAAACACACACAGAGATTCACCGAAAGACATGCCCAATAAAGTGCTATTACGTAAAAGCCCAAACCCAGAAACTACCCAAGGGTCCCTACACAAAAGACTAGGTAAACTGTAGAGTATTTACACAGCAATGAGAGTGAACAAACTACAGCCACACGCAACAACTTACCACCAGTCTGAGGTGGAGCAAAAGAAACCAGACACACACACAAAATTCACCCTACGATTCCATTTATAAAGGTATAAAAATGGGCAAAACCAACTTACAGTGTCAGGAGAACTCTTCTGGGGAGGTGAACAGGCAGCTGCTCAGATGCTGGTAAAATTCGTTCTGCCACCAGCTGGCTGCCGCTTCAAAGCATCTCAGGGGCACACGCGTGCCTGGGACCCTTGTTCGGCACATCTTTCACTCCAGTGAAACATGCTCCCTCCTTCTGCAGGCTGCTGAGGACCCTCGGGGATTCTGCCCGCAGTAGCCACAGGCCTTGACCTGGGGCCCTGACGAGGCTCAACACCCGGCAGCTCAGGGCTCACCCCTCAAGTCCTGCCTCATCTCAGTGCCCCACCGCGACTGTCCAGACCTGCACCCTTCTGTTGGCAGCGTCTGGGTCCTAGACTCAGGCGGAGAGGCAAAGGCCGACCACGGCTATCAGGAAGAATCTGACCACCAGGCAGATTCAGAGCTGAAGGTTTATGTGACTTCCTCCCAGAGACGTGGCCCCGGTCTTAAGGCCTCTGGGCGCCAGCCGGCCAGGACCGCTCTCATCCCTTTGCAGACCAGGCCTTTCCTCTCGCAGAGGAACCCCCAACCCACTTCCCAGACCATCGAGCATCCCTTTTTCTTCATTTGCTCTCAGATGAGAAGCCTCCAGAGGACAGGAATCAGGGTTGCTCTGTTCCCGGCTGCATACTAATTGCCCACCACAGTCCCTGGTACCCAGCAGCCTGGCCAATGAGCATCTATGGGATGGACAGATAAATACATGAACAAACTAAATGATTAAATCTGTGCACGAGGGGCCGGTTACCAGAAAGGTAGGATCTAGGCCCCGGATGACCATGGAAAGTAAGAAAAAATAGTATTTTTAAAAATACATGCAAAGGTCTTTCTGAGGTAGAAAGAATTTAACCACCAAGCTCATATTTTTAAAAATCACCTAATTTACCTAACACCCATAAAGACAGCATTATTTTAACTTCACCATGGCTCACATTTTCAATCTCTTCTTCACTCACTTCATCTCATTCAAGATGGTTGGTCAAAGGTTACAGGTCCAGAGTCACAGCAAGGCCGGTCGGCTCAGGTGGGAAGCCAGAAACTAGCCTGATCAAAGTACCAGACACCAAACAACCAAGCCCACCAAAGCCACAGAGGCATCAGCATGTCCACCAAGCCCAGAAACTACCTGGGAACTACCCAATTATCCCTGAACAATGGGGCTACTGAAACACTCCAAATAACTGCACAGGTCTGTTCGATACACTCATCTATTTTCTTCCTTTTGGCAACAGTTTTGCTGCTTTTAGGTGCCATTAATTAGAGGAAATTCAGCAACATGGAGCAAAGCAAAGTTTGAGAGTTTGTTCAGTGGGCAACAAGAAAACCGCCATGTCTTTGGTTGATCCTCACAAATTTACTAAACTTTGACAAGTCTTTGCTTTTACTGTTCTCTGATCTTTCCAAAATTATCTGGCCAACCAAGCACGAAGGTTTACTGTACCAAGAAGGGAGGTGCAGGCAGTACCACTGTGCAGCCCCCAGCCCTCAGACCTTCTCTGTTTCCAGCTGATAGTTCCCTCGCCATCTGTGGATGCAGAAGCCACGGATGCAGAGGGATGCCTGTACTTCATCATTTTCTCTAAGAAACTTGAGCATCCATGGGGTTAGGTACCCACAGGGGGTCCTGGAACCCATCCCACACTGATACTGAGAGATGAAGGTGTCTGCATCTCTTTGTTCAAGGGCCCATCTCCTATGAGGGCAAACGGGTCTATTACATCCACCATCTTCAACACCCACTTCTCCATAGACTAAAACCAACGTCAGACTCAATGTCCTGCAGTTCATCTGTGCACACAACGGGATCACTTCTGCCAGAGAAGATGCAAAGTCAAACCAGAGGTGGCTGTCATCAGCCCCCTTTGGGGACGGGAAGATTTGCTGAGATGACCACCTGGGACTTTGTCACGGAGAAGGTTCCACATCAGTTCCACTGAGCTCATGTGCCTAAGCGGCCCTGAAGCCCTAGAAGCCGGTGAAGAGTCACATGTTACTCCGTTCCAGGGACATCTCATGATAACGGCTGCTGCTGAAACCATGCACACAGACACACTGGAAAGCAAGTCCTTTCTTTCTATTCACGTCAGTGCTAGCCCTCTTGGTCTATGGGGGAATTATGGCAGTCATCATTTACTCCACGTCTTCAAAATAAAATGCTCATTGTGTCTAAAGTCTATTATTCATCAGAGCTAATGGCACTGGGCTAACTGGGATGAATACTAATTCTCCAGGGTTTGTCTGAAAATACAGCACTGAGCCCTACCTTCATCAGATTCACTGGGATTCTTATGCAGAACTCCTTATTAAAAATGCAGGTCCCTAGGTGCCACCCTTGACCTACTCAAGGCTCTTCTCTGGACTGGGAGGCTGAGATCTGAATTTTAAACAAGCCCAGCCAGTCATTTTTCAAGATTAGGAAAACGTAAGCCTGAGAACCACTATTCTGGAAACTCACTGTGGGCATCTTCTCTTTTGCCTTGGCTCTGAAAGGTCATCGGCAACTTGGCCCAGCTTTCCTTACATCTGAGTTAGACTGATTCCGTTTACGCCATGGGATAGGAAGGATGGGGCTAAATTAGAAAAGCGGGGCCTTTTGCTCTCTCTTGTTTCCTCCACGCTCTGCCTGTGCAGAGACTGCCTAGACCACCTGCAGCGAGCTCTGCTTCCCTGCTCCAACCACAGGCGCTGATGGTCTTGGCCTCAGTTCCTACTCACCCACCACGTCATTACGCTGGGGCATGCTGATGTCTCAGATCGCACAGGAAGAGTTTGCAAATTATTACAAGCATTTCTAGGCTACGTCCTTCCTTCCCCATTGTGCCAAAGAGAAATTCGTCCTAAGGGATCATGGGAGAGGGTCTCCCGAGGGGCATATTTGCATAGAATCTTAAGAAAAGCAACCCAATCAGCATTAATCAAGACATGAGTGTTATCCTTCCAAGAGAGTCCCGGTAAGTCACATCGCTCGTCTGCGGATGCACTCCCCTCCTCCCCCCAAAGCAACCATGTCTTCACATTGTCTTAACACGGTGTTTGTTCCCATCGTCACAAGGACATGGGAAAGACCCAGGCCCAGGAGCTATGATGCTTCGCACTATTCAGTGACCAGACGTGTCAGCAGGAGCTGCTCGCAGTCCAGCCGTCCTCCCGAACTGTGGTCCTTGCGCGCGGCAAGCTTGGTTGCCACCTTTACCTTCGAAGTCTGGCTCCTGTTGGTTCTCAGAAATGGTAGCCGGGGAGGGGAACAGAGAGGAGGGCAAGGAGCAGCCTGCATACACCCGTCTCATTTGTTCCCAGACTTCCCTTTTTTTAATTGAATTATAGTTGACTTACAATGTCATGTTAGTTTCAGGTATAACAGCACAGTGATTCAGTTTCATATATACACATATTCTTTCTCAGATTGTTTTCCCTTACAGATTATAAAATATTGAGTAGAGTTCCCTGTGCCATATAAACCTATTATATGGCCTACCTTGTTGATTATCTAACTTATATATAGTATTCTGTATATGTTCATCCCAACCTCCTAATTTACCCCCTCTCCTCCCTTGCTCCTTGGTAACCATAACTGTTCTCTGTGTCTATGGGTCTCTTTCTGTTTGGTAATAAGTTCATTTGCATCTTTGTTTTAGATTCCCCATGCAAGCCATCAGTCTATTATTATTATTAGTATTATTATTATTATTTTTGCTTTTTAGGGCCACACCTGTGGCATATAGAGGTTCCAAGGCTAGGGGTCCAATCAGAGCTATGCCACAGCCACAGCCACACCAGATCAAAGCCATGTTTGTGACCTATTCCACAGCTCACGGTAACACCAGATCTTTAAACCACTGAGCGAAACCAGAGATCAAACCTGCGACCTCAGGGCTACTATTCAGATTTGTTGCCACTGAGCCACAACGGGAACTCCCATCAGTCTCCTTCTTGAAACATCAACTTCACAAGTCACTTTGTCCAAGAAATTCTGCGGCACCCTGATTTGCAAAGCCCAGTGAGAATTGTAGGAGTTCTAAAGCCAGGGACACTTGACCACAGAAGGAAGGAAAAGCTCATGGGCTGCAGACACCAGAAGAGCAGGAAGTGTTTTTTTGAAGTGGGAGGCAGAGTGAGACGGCTGTGGAAGAAAGCGCAGAGCCACAAAGAGGGGCAAGAAGAAAAGGCCGTCCTTCAAGGGTCTGGCTCCTGCTGCACCTCATTTTTCACAGGAGACTCACTGCCCTGTCCCTCTGCTCCGAGTGTGTTACACTGAAAATGTGCAAAGCAGCCTGTTTAACGAGGAAGGCACTTGCTTGGAAACAATCCCAGGGCAAACACTTCTAGGTCTTGCCCATTTCTGGACCTTCGGCCCTGGTCTTCCCTCTGGCTGCCTGGTCTTCCCACAACTGCCTCCTGTCCTCAGCCGGCTCACCTGTCATCTGCCACATCTCAGCTCCCAAGTCCTTCCCAGGGAAGCCTTCCCTGACCAAAGAAATGAATGAGGCCCGCCCCTCTCCAGTACATATTCTCAGAATGTCTGTACCTTGGAGCACTTTTCTCAACTGTACCTAAACGATTATTCTGTGCCTGCTGACCTGTCACACTAGACAGTGAACCCCAAGAGGGGAGAAGGCACATTTATCCTCTCTACCCAGCACCTAGCCAAGGCCTGGCACATAGCTGGCATGTGAAGAACCTTCTTGCACCAACAAAGTGCCATGCGCATGTTAACTCATTATTGTTTGGGTTTTCCTAAACCATGGCCAACCTGCTTTGGCTGTGGTGAACCACACACAGGTCCTCCGATGGCCTGTAATGATGGGGAACCGCAGGGCTGGAGGTGAGGAGAGAAGGAACAAAGGCCTGTCCCATGTTTCTAATATTTTTCCATTTTTTCTAGAGCCAAACCTGGAGCTTTGGGACTCCTGAAAGCCAACAAGCATTTGCTGGACCCTGCAGGAGCTTCCCTAAGGACAGTGATGCAGAACCTCATGCCCCCAAAGCCAGCCTGCGAGCACGATGCAGGACAAGATGAGGTTTTTCACCTTTTGAGATGGGCTAGAAGCAAGTGCATCAGAGCTGAACACTGAAAGTGACACTAAATAGGTTTAGCATAATAGGGCCCCTGGACGTCCTTTATGGACTAGGATTTCAGGTGCCACTGGCCACAACCCCCTCCCAGACACACTGTGAGAGTTTCCAGTTTCAGGAGAGGTCCAAAGATAACGTGAAATATGATGGGAAGGTCTTCTGTGCCAGAAGCTGCAGCCAGAAAAATAAAGGAATGGACTCTATGGAACCTCAGAGCAGCAAGGAATGAAGATGGGCTCAAGGTAGATGCAACAAATTTCTCCAACATTTATCTAAATATGAGCCAAAAAGCAACATCCGCAGCTGTGTGCCAGAAACTCACTCATGTTCACCAGGGAGCCTCAGAAATTACATCAGAAATGCAGGTACACCAATCCCTGAAAGATCACGAGCATCTATCCATGCTCTTGAAAACTCCACAAAGTTGGAACAATCACTCTAGTTTTACAGATGAGGAAACTTATCCTGCAGTCAAGACCCAAGTTTATCTTTGACAGGACTGGAAGGTGAGCTCAAGTTAAGAGGGTGCTCCTCACCATAAGCTGACTCAGCCTCAAAGAACGTTTTACCCGCTCAGGGATGGTCCCTAAAATGTGAGGGCGTTAGTTTTTCTGTGAGGTTCCCTCTGCCTCTCAATCACCTGTTGGTAACCATCATCACTGTCAATTACTAACAGAAAAATACACACGTCCAAAGCCAGCACAACTTACTGGGGCCAGCCATCTGCAAAGAATACCTTCTCCCCACTTTGGAGATGTGCCAAGTCCTGGTCTGGGAGGGTTCACATATTCATGCATTCATTCACTCAAATTCATTCAAACATTCACTGAGCAGATGCTAGGACCAGTGGTAAAGGTCCAGGGACAAAGATCTCTGTACATCAGTTGAGCCTAAAAGGCATCATAATGCTGTAAGGTCCCAGCTTAGAGACAGGGCTCAGACTAAAACAAGTTTATCCTACAATGAGTTATCACCTCACACCAGTCACGATGGCCAACATTAAAGTCTACAAGCAGTAAATGCTGGAGAGGGTGTAAAGAAAAGGGAACCCACTTACACTGTTGGCGGAAATGTAAATTGTTACAGCCACTATGAAGAACAGTATGGAGGTTCCTTAAAACACTAAATATAGAACCACCATATGATCCAGCAATCCCACCCCTGGGCATTTATCTGGAGAAAACCGTAATTCAAAAAGATACATGCATCTCAATGTTCACTGTAGCATTATTCACAATAGGCAAGACATAGAAGCAACCTAAATGGCCGTTGACAGAGGAATGGATAAAGAACTGGTACACATATACAGTGGAATACTACTCAGCCATAAAAAAGAACAAAATAATTCTATTTGCAGCAACATGGGTGAACCTAGAAATTATCCCACTAAGTGATATCCTAAGATATCACTAATATGTTGAATCTAAATTTAAAATGATACAAAAGAACTTAGTCACAAAACGGAAATAGACTCAAAGATTTCAAAACCACACCATGGTCACCAAAGGGAAAATGGGGGATGGCGGGGAGGGTGAGCTGGGAGGTTGAGATTAACGTATACACAGTACTATACACAAAACAGTAAGTAACAAGGACCTACTTACTATATAGCACAGGGAAATCTACTCAATACTGTGTAATAACCTCCATGGGAAAACAATCTGAAAAGGAAGGAATCTATGTATAACTGATTCACTTTGATGAACAATTGAAACACAATATTCTAAGTCAACCATACTCTAATAAAAAAATTTTAGGGCGTTCCCTTCGTGGCTCAGCAGTTAATGAACCTGACTAGGATCCATGAGGATGCAGGTTTGATCTCTGGCCTCACTCAGTGAGTTAAGGATCTGGTGTTGCTGTGAGCTGTGGTGCAGCTTGCAGACGCATCTCGGATCTGACGTTTCTGTGGCTGTGGCACAGACTGGCAGCTATAGCTCTGATTCGACCCCTAGCCTGGGAACCTCCATATGCCATGGGTGCAGCCTTGAAAGAGCAAAAAAAAAAAATGTTTTTTTAATGTTTTTCACTGTGTAACCTAGAATCTCCACCTACCAAACGCTGTAAAAGCACGTATGCCAGTAATTATATACAGGCTTTCCTTTCCCAGAGGGTCATCAAGAGATGTGCTTAGGTAACAATTCAAATCAACAAAAGGCTAACAGACCACCTACTGTGTGCCAAGCATGATAAGACTTATGCTCTTGCGTCACGAAGAACCTGAGCATTCAAGAAGCTGAAATACAAACAACTTGGGATTAACAAATACAGACTATTGCCTTTGGAATGGATAAGCAATGAGATCCTGCTGTGTAGCACTGGGAACTATGTCAAATCACTTGTGATGGAGCATGATAATGTGAGAATAAAGAATGTATCCATATATGTGTGACTGTACAGTAAAACATTGACAGAACACTGTAAACCAGCTATAATGGAAGAAATAAAAATTTTATTTAAAAAATCCTAAAAAAATATATACAACTGTAAATTGAAGAATAATGCATACAATAGGAGTTGTTAATGAAAATAATTAGCCTCCATTTATTTAGTAGTAAGCCAGACACTTTGCTAAAAGCTTCACCTGAACTAGCCAATTCACTCTTCCTGCCAACCCCACGAGGCCGACTCCTCTAACATTTGCCCACAAGGCATCATTTCCCCTGAAGAAACTACCCTTCACCCTCCTTTAAACCGTGTTATCCAGTGCAGTCCCCACCACCATTCTATGCCCAATTCTCAGGCCCTGCCCTCAGGTGGGGCACGTACCCAGGCCTGAGCAGGCGGCATATCCTGCCAACTTGGCCAAAGGGACTGATTAGGGGATGGGTTCGGTTTACACAGGTAAGCCGAACAAGTCTCAATGCTTGGACTTTTGTGACAACATTAAGACATAAAAACTGCAGGATGATGTAAATTTGTAGTTGCCATGAGTCACCGCAAGGAACTCCACAGCCCAAGAACACAACCAACTAGGAGGAAATAAAACCCAAAGACAGGGTAGGACACGGAGAAGCGGAGAGAAATCGCACACAGCCTGGGAGGCAATCTGAGCCCACGGGCCTGGCCTTACCTGAATCCATAGCTTGTCGGTGGAATTTTCAGTTACATAAGTTACATCAGTTTTCTTTTCCATTTAAGCCAGTTTGGACAAGATTTTTAGTCACTTGCAATCCGGAGCCCTCACCAATACAATGTGATCCTCCACTACTTAAAAAATGAGAAGTCAGATTCCAAAAGGACAAACAGCCCGACCAAATAAACCATGTAAGGTTTGGGGGTAGGCAGCGTGCACTGAGGCCAGAAACCTGCCAAATGCTCAGAGCCTGCTTTTCCCCTTTATCCCCCAGCCTCAAGGTGGAGACACAGGAGCCGCCCTGCCCCAGGCCCTTTTCTGCACAGTGACTTTGTTTACCTCTACACTCACGGGTAGACCGCCCCCATCCCAGGGTCTATTAAACTCTTCCTTCTGGGCACTGCCTTCTTTTTCAGTACTGCACAGAAACAGTGCATCTTACAATTATATTGGATAAAATATGGCCAAGAAAAAAAAATCTCGTAACCTTGGGCAAATTATTTAATCTCTTCCAGGAAATTTCTTCTGTAATTATCTTACCTGGTGAGAGTTGAGACCAAGTACCATGCTGGGTTTGAGGAATTTCCTAAAGAACAGTAACAGTCACCTCCCCAGAGGAAAGGTAAAATGAGGCAGCCTGAACGGGTTCGAGCGCAGATACCGAGTGTGTTGGGTTTGAAATATATACAGTGAGTAAATAAATGATTTACTATAAAATACTTAATTACTAACATTACTGTCTCTCGCCAGTCAAAATGAAAGAGCTGGAGTTCCCGGTGTGGCTCAGCAGGCTAAGAACCTGACATAGTGTCCCTGAGGATTTGGGTTTGATCCCTGGCCTCTGGCTCAGTGGGTTAAGGATCCGGTGTTGCCGCAAGCTGTGGCATAGGCCAAAGGATGCGGCTCGGATCCGGCATTGCTGTGGTTGTGGTGTAGCCTGGAACAGCAACTCCAATTTGACCCCTAGCCTGGGAACTTCTATATGCCACAGGTATGGCCATAAAAAAAGACAAAATGGTTGAGGTGAGGTTCATGCCCCACTCTCCCAGGGGAGAAGTAAAGGTGTCATGATCCAAACGGGACCACTTGCTTTTGAAAATAATCCCATCAGCACACAGGCATCCTCATCCTCCTAGCAATCCCGTTCGGCAGAAGCACAGTGGGGGAAGGCCCGGGTGGACCGGGCGATGCAGGGAAACTCAGCCGGGGAGGGTCGGCTAAGGCAAAAGCCCTGCCACCCTTGCCAGGCAAAAACTAGGTTCTCTCTGCTAGGGCAAACTGAAAGGAAGGACAGAAAATTCAAGAATAGTCTCAAGGCCCAACACCGTTTAAACTGTCCCTTTATGATAAAGTTCCTGTGAAACAATTATTTCTATCAGTGGTCATCTAGTACAGGGGACTTCAGGTAGCAGGTCCATTAAAGAAAGTCAGGATCACAAACTCATTTAATTCCCCTCAAACCTGTTTAATCAAAATGATTTTCTGCTACTCTCTATTACGAGCCAGGTTTCTGTGGTGACAGATTAATGACTGATCCACTAAGCTGTACCACCTCCCTTGTCACCAGGCCCACAGACTGAGCCAACCACTATTCTATCAGTAAGCCTCACTTGCTCTTGAAAGTCATTATAGCTGAGACACTAAGATCAAATGAGCAGATGAGATGCTCACTGCCACGCCAGTGCTCCTACAGGGACCACCAAATCCCACAGAGCATGCACGAGAAGCAGGCTGGTCCTTGCGGTTCATTAGAATTACAGACTCGGGTCACTCTGGAGTAAGATAAATGTCAGCCAAGGCAACCCTTCCGAGTCTCCGGGCCTGCTCAGGGTAATTATCCCCGAGTTAAATGTCAGGGCTAGTTTCATGAGTGCAAAAGAAAGAAAATGTCATGTTTAGTGTAAGCAACGATATTAATCTAATCAGAAGCTCGTTATTAGCAGAAGATAAGCCCTGATGTGACCGCCCTACAATAAGCTGTGTCCACCCGGCTTCCCACGCCACTTTAGGTGTCAACCTCAGGCTCTCCACTGGTTGCCCTCAGACAGGACGCAGCAAAAGTTTGCAGTGTGACAGCAGTGGAGGCTCACAGCCAAAACCCACCCTACTCTTGATGGGCTGGAGGGCAGAGCAAAAGTCAGACCGCCTGGGCCGGTCCAGCTCCTCCCCAGCCCAGTCCCAGGGACAAGAATCTTCACTCCCAGCAAGTAAGCACCTCCCTCCTGGGTGTGTTATGAACACACCTCCCTCCTGGGTGTGTTATGAACATTCAGTGAGAGAACATATGGAAAGCACCTTAAACAACAACCAGCACACTAAGTACTGGATAAATGTTAGGTATCGATTTCTGCAATGTTTTAATTTCAACCAGCATGTATTACCTTTACAAGAAAAAAAAAAAAAAGCTTTTTCTTATTGTGTTCTTTAAAAAGCAATATTGACAGCCTAACTGAAAGTTACTGGCAACCCATTGCCTAGTATGTCACAGACAAATATTTGTAGTAATGAATGAAGGTACAAATGAATGTAGCCATGAGAAGAGGAAACTTCCCTTACAGTAACGATTATGGAAAGCCAAATTAGATTCAGAAAAAAAAAAAAAAGAAAATCAGAATGGCTGTAGTTGACCCCTCAACCCCAAACCACATGGAGTTAAAAGCATGCCAGTGGGAGCAGCTGGAGGTGGGAAATTATTGTACGACTTAATGCGAACATCTGCCTTTTTCATCTTTTCCCTCTTAATACTGTATTTGTGCAAAAGTCCTGGGTTTCCATCTGGCTCAAAACATCACACTTGCTGGTCTTTATAAACGAGTCATGACCAAACAGACCACCAGTACATTTAGGAGCAAACACCTGTATGCTGTTCTCCCCCTGACTCCACGGCTCCAGGCGACAAACCATGGAGTAGTTGTGAAAGTTTTACTTCTGAAAAGAAGGAGACCGTGATTATTTGTACCTCTAGAGCAAGAGGAAGGCTTCAAAGCATTACGCGGAGGCTGTCAGGTCTTCTCTGGCAACATCATAGTACACTCAACAAGCAGGGGAGCGTGCAGCGCCTGCCCGCTATCATTTCCATTTCAAAGTTAGCCCTTAACAACCACTAATGGCTCTCATTAACTCTGTAAAAGGAGCCCTTAGTTTTCGCTATCTTAGGTTCAAGAAATCATTTCTAACTCTCTCTCCACCAAGTGCAAAAAAAAAAAAAAAAAGAGAGAGAGAGACTAGTCAGGGGAAAGGCAAGAAGGCAAGATGACTTTCAAAAACTGACAAGCATTGTAACAATAATCTCAGGGCACAGTCTTTCAAAGTTATCACTGGAGATACATCTTCTAGTCCCTGGTCCCAAAGGACCAAGGTTTTACGGTTATTCCAAGGAAAAGACCCCCCTGAAGACACTCCGACTTGGCCTCAAAGAGCATCTAGTTTGAGATTCACAACACTTTAAAGCGGTTAATGGCATTCAGTCATGTCTGACCCACGACTAGCATCAGAGCCTCCATGAAGCATATAACACGGTTGATGATTAAAGGTATTCAGGATTTTAAAAACATCTTCAGGTGTTTTTAATGCTATGCTGCATTAAAATCATTTTAAAAGAATACATGTGCTAAAACTATTAGTTTAAAACCTAAAACTGTCCCAGAAACAAAAAAGCAGTGCATTTGAACAAAGACGCTTTTCTCTTGTTAAGCTCTGGACATTTTTATAAAGCAGCATTTCTTGATCATCAAAAGAAGTACCTAGAATGTTCATTTGACATATGGATTCCCAGCCCACCTCCCCGAACCGTGGAATAAAATTCTCGGTGTTGGGGTAAAGCAGGGCACTACAATTTAACCAGCGCCCCATGTGAGAGCTTCACGAACGGTCAGGTTTTTCAATCCAAGAATTGAAAATATCCCCATTCGCAAGAAAGGTAAGAAATGAAGAGCAACTTAATCTTTCAAAATTTAAAGCTGAGGAGGAAATAAGAATAAAGTCATGTTTATGATACATCAAGACTAGAACGCTCTGAACAGGCAGAAAGCAGAGTAAACCTCTTCACACCCGAAGACCAACAAGCACAAACTCCTTGCATCTGACGGGGCCACTCGAACCAAGACATGTGAAGGTGCCCTTCCCCACACCTGACCCAATTATCCCAACTCTGGCCCAGTTAGGCATCCGCCTTATTGCTCATCTCTACCTCAAACATGATGGCAATAGAAAGAAAAAAGCCACATCAATTCTACCCTATGTGGGTCCAGGATTGGGAGCTTCCTGGGGCATCTTTTGGGCAGCATGGCGAAGGGAGTCGGTGCAGGGCTCCTCGGAGCTGAACAGAAAGGGGACTGACCACAGTCAACCGAACAGGTCAGGGACAGGGGGACGTGTGGCAGAGATCTCATGGCGGGGAGGCGGGGTACAGGGACTAGCTGCTCCAACAGCAAGGCCCCACAGAACGGTGGCAGTTTGCTGAAAGTATATGAAAGCCCCTTTCAAAGAGAAGACCACCACTACCTAGAGAGAGGGGGAAGAGGAACAGAGAGAAGGGAGATAAGTGAGCCCCTGCTCAAGGCCTATGCTTCTCTGCAATGGGACCCGGACGGATGCTCTTGAGAAAATACTAGAAAACATCTGAATCCACTGCATTCCTCAGACCCTCTGTCTGAAGGGTAAAGTGATTCACACACACCCCCACCTCAAAGAGCCCCGTGATAAGACCAGGACTCTGTGCTACGCGTCTCTCCCAAGGGCAGGAATTCCTAATGTTGAGTTATCACCAGAGTTTGTTCCTGGCCCCCTGGAAGCACAGGGCCCCAGCCACCTGGGGCCGCCATGGGGAGAGCTGGCAGCGGGGCCCACAGCAAGAGGGATGCCATCTGCTGGAAAGACTGCACCAGGTGCCTCTCGTCCGGCATCCTCTGGGGCGTACCTGGGGAGCAGCAGCCAGCCTGGGGCAGAAACAGGCAGATTGCCTCTGGGCGCCCAGGAATAACTTTCTCCCCTCCCACAGCTCCCAGGGCTCCCTGGCAGAGCAATTGGCAGCCACCCAGGCTCCCATTCAGGGTGGCTCCCAGGGAGGGGACCAACTCCACCAGCTGTCCCGCCCCTTTCCCTTCCCCTACAGATGACAGGGGTCACAACTCCCATGCTCCCACCTAACATTTAATCAGGCCCATGGCCATGACTCCCCCAACCTCCTGGGACACCTGGCCCCCTAGGCGAGGCCCTGGGATTCCCCCAAACCTAACCTCTGCAGCAGGCATTCTTCTGGAACAGCCTAGAGTAGGTCTAAATCAGCTGCCTAGGAGGTTCTCCAGGGGGCTTGGCAAAGTCAACCATCAGCATTAGGCGAACTCAGAGGCTTAAGGAGCCTCTCCCTCCGCAGCTGCTCGCTGTTTACACTACGTTGAGTGCCATCACCTTCCCCCAATCCTGCTAATAAACACACCTGGATCCCAGGTAACAGGCGAAGCGCATCAAGGCTTCGAAGTTCTCTTTAAAGTTCCTCTCAGGCAAAACGAGGCCCAGGAAACCCAGACCGACAAGCTGCCTGCGAAGTCCGCCCCAGTCCCCCCTCACCCCCCACCTTCGAGAAGGTCCCCCGCCCCCGCCCCCGCCCCCGCGCAGGGCCCGGCGGCGGCGGTACTCACATCTCGAAAGCGGTTCCAGTACTTGTCCCGGTCGTACTGGGAGACTGTGCTCAGCCACTGGTCATTGTCTAGGAAATTGCCGTTGTTGGGGCCCGCGCCCCCGGCGAGCGCGTCCAGGTGCCGGCTCTCGACCTGGAGGAAGCACCACGCCGCGGCGGCCGCCGCGAGCACCGCGATCGCTGGCATCTGCGGGGCAGGGGCACGCGGGGGCAGTGAGCCAGGAGGGCAGGGCGGCGGCGAGACCCCCGCCGGGGGCGAGGGCTGAGCGCCTCCACCACCGGCCCCCCGCTGTCGGGGCGGGGGGCCTCCCAGCGGGGACAGGGTCCGCCCTCGCACACCTGGGGCGGATCTACGGACCTAGGGACCCCTCTCTCGAATGGGAGAATCAGTTCCAAATGAAGAGGCTGCGTCACAAATTAGGCGCTGCTATCAAACTACAGAGAACCGCTGTCGTCTATTCTCTGGGTGCCCTGCCACTCTCTGATAGGAGCTTCAGTACCCCTCCTCAAAAACAGGGAGCCCTCGAACCCAAGCCGCACTCCCAGAAACGGTGCCCAGAGCTCCGGGGTAGGGAGGGGAGGAACGGGGCTCCAAGCAGCGGTCCAACCTCCAGCAGCATGGGGGTGGGGGGCGCCCCGCAGATGGGGGGCTCTCCCCTGGCCCGCCCTGCCGCCTGGGCGGATGAGGGTCGTGCGGACACAGCCCCAGGCCCTGACCCCGCCAGCCCCACGGAGGCCGCGGGGAGGTCCCAACTACGCCAAGTTGGGGCGCGGGGTTCTGCGGGGCACGTACCTTGGGGCCCGGCCCGGGTGCCCGCGACCGAGTTGCTCGAGCTCCTGTGGCGCTGTCGCAGAGAAAGCTGCTCCGCGGGCTCGCTCCCGTCCGCTTCTGCCGCCCGCCGCCGCGCGTCCTGCCGCTTTGTGAGCCCGCAGCGCTCTGGCTCCGCTCGCTCGCTGGCTCGCTCGGGCGCGGCGTCCGCGGGCGGAAGAGCCCGAGCGCACGAGCCGAGGCCTCTGGCGACCCCTGGCGGCCGCGTGCCGCCCAGGATCTGATTATCAGTCTCTTTAAAGGCAGGGCCGAAATAAGCTTTCAGACCCAAGTTGGTGAGAGACAGCTGCGGGGGCTGAGGATCCAAGGTCAGGAGGAGGCCAAATTAAGGCATTCTCAAAAGCAAGGTCGTTGAGCCACTTAAGTCAGAATCACCTCGATGGGGGGAGGGGAGGTCTTCTTAAAAACGGGGATTCCCTGCGGCTCATTCCCAGACTGGCTGAATCAGCCTTCCTTAAGGGGGCCTCCCAGAAGTGAGTGAATTTCTGCACCGCCCTTGCCCTACCGGGCCAGGCACCTACCCGCGTCTCTGCCCTTCCATGCCCTGTGCCATACCAAGTGCTATTAGTCCCTCGGGACAGCCCTTCTGCTCCATTTCTATCATTTCTATAGTCTTGTGTTGCCCCACTGACCCCAGGGGCAACCCCTGGTGTTCTTATGCCCAGAAGCTCATTTCTGCTTCTGTCTCTACCTCGTGAGCATTGGCCTCAGCACCAGCCTGTTGGGTTTTCCTGGGGGGCTGGGGGGAGAGAAAGAGGAAAACCGGGCCAGGCTTCAGGAACAGAGCATTGAGGCAGAAGGCTGGCCTTGCCCCCAACCACTTTGGCTTTCCAGATCTTCAGGCAGATCTCATCAAAACAGCCAGAAGGGGTTAGTGCAGTCCCTGCCTGGGTGCAGGGGACACTCACCTGCTGCCTTTTTCTTATACAGCCACCACCCATTCCCCAGACAGCTGAGTGCTCTTTTAGAAAAGATCTGACATATTCACCCACATCCGCTCAACACACACTTAAATGTCTTCGTGCTGCTTTCCTGATAAAGACCAAACTCACAGCTGGGGCTCCAGGCCCTGACCATCTGGCCCTGCCCGCCTCTCCAGCTGCCTCTCAGGCCATCGTCTCCTCCTTCCCCAACACTGGCCTTGGTATGGACCTCGGTGGAGATGGGCTCCCTCCAGCACCCAGTGTTCACATCTGCCACTGGCCACACTGCCCCCGACACTGGCCTGCTAATTCACCCTTGGCTTATTCACCCTGAACTTTAGGTAGATTTGCTGAAGCTGTGGGCCAGGCCAGGCTGCTGGTAACTCCATGAGAACACAGTGCTTCTCCCCTGTAAGCTCACTGCACTTGCAATCACTTACTCCAGGCCTGTGTCCCTACCTGGAGTTCTACGAGGGCCGAGACCAAATTTCACCAATTGTTCGCCACTGCCCTCAGTGCCCAGAGCCAAGCTCCTGAGGGGCAGCAAGTGCTCAGAAAATACTTGATGAATGGATGGATGAATGCCCCCCACCCATGGTCTGGAACGATGCTTCTCAGCCCACATGCCCTGAATGTGTGATGCGGTCAGCTGTAAGTGGTACTGCAAATAATTTGCTTGCATGTAGCTTAATGCATGGAAGTTGGAGTATGATTTTTTTCCTAAAAAGTAGCAGATGCCTATCCCGACATTATTCTGACTGATTTACATTCCTAGAAGCTTTCTTGGAAGGGAGAAAAGGAGCGGAGTCACAGCTATTATACTGGGGACTGCATGTCATCCGCGGTTCATTTTATCATGGGACTATTTTAAATATTTCAGTATCATGTCCTGGGGATAGAGAAGGAGAGAGGTTTAGAAATGACGGAGAGCACTTTTTGTTTCTTCCCTTCAAAGAAACCCACGTAAGCAGCTGCTGCCCCATTTCTCTGCCCAGTTTGATGGCAAAATGTATGCAGGAGGGTAGTCAGGGAAGGCTTCAAAGAGGTGGTGACGTTTGAGCTTAGCACTGACTGCCAAGATGGTGCTGAACTTTGAAGAGCAGGGAAAGGGTTGTTCAGGTGCAGGGTGTGGCCAGTGCAGGGGACCCAGGTGAGAACATGCTTGGCGTGAGTGCAAAGCCAGGAGTAGCAGTGTGGCTAACATCCAGGAGTCCGGGGGTGGGGGGAGGGGTCAGATGGTGCAGGGCTTTATCCATCATGGGAAGGAGTCTGGATTTTTGTTTTAGTGTCCCAGTGAGCCAATGAAGAGGCTTATATGAAGGTGTGATTTCTGTCAAAAAGACTGGTCTGACCCTTGAGGGGAAGATGGGTTGAGAGAGAAAGCCTTCCCTGACTACCCCGTCTGAAATAGGCCCTCCCCACCCCAGCCATCTAACTACTCTCCATCCTTGCTCTTGACTGTTCCATTAAGGGTATTTTGTCCCTTTGTCTCCCTCTTCCAATTCAAATATTAATTCCAGGAAGACAAAAATATTGTCTTTTTCACTCCTGTATCCCCAGGCTTAACTCACAGCCTGACATCCAGTAGCCATCCAATAAATATGTATCCAATAGTTGAATGCATGATTGAAGCAAATTCTGTAACCCTTAATTTACCCTCAAGTTTGAAAACTGTCTGGAAACGTTTCCTTTGGTTGCCCTTAAACCCCCTGTTCTGCAGCTCCAAGCTCTGCTTTTCCGGCAGGCCCCGTCCCCAGTTTAATCAGAGGGCATCTGCTCTTGGCCAGGCTCCAACTTCACCACTGGAATCTTCCCTGTAACCACCAACCGGGGTGGGAAGGGCAGCCAGGAGAGCCGGGGCAGGGGGAGGTGCTGGATCGGCGAGCCTGAGCCTGCAAAGGACATAACCTTGGAGCAGGGGCAAAAAGTGAGAGGCTGCAGACCTGCCATCAGCTCGACCAGCACTTGAGGAAAGGGATGTCAGATTTATTCAGTCGTGGGAAGCACCCGGGACCAAAATCAATACTGAGCCTTGGGGCTGTATTTCTGCTTGTCATTGGCTTCCACACAACTATAATAACTCCTTGTTTTAACATAGTTCTTAGTTCCAAAAAGCCCCACATGTTTTATTTTCAGTTTAATGGATCTTCCAACATGTGCTACTGAGTGGTCTGAAGCAGACATAACTATCACCATTTTATGCCGGGGACAGGGGCTCACAGAAAGCTTAGATGAATTGCTGAAGGTCACAGAAAGAGAGAGCAATGGATCTAGTGGTAGAAAGTTCTAGTCGGAGCCCCCTTCTTGCTGATGCTCTGCTGGCTAGAATAGAATACCCACTGGGCTCCAGCTGATAAAAGAAGTGCCTGTAACACTTACATTGTCATCAACCTGCAAACTTGTACACCAGCCTGCCACATGCCTTCTCCATTTGGCGGCTGTCTCACTGGTGTTTTGAACTCACGGTGTCCAAAACTGAATGGTTCGGCTGCATCCCCCGGGCAAACCTCCTCCCCTTCCCATGTCCCGACCTCAGGAAAATGACAACCACCAGCCCAATGCTGGTGTCATTCCATCCTCCTTCTCAGCCACCACTTTGAGTGAATTGCTCATCTGTCAAGTCTACCTTTGTAATAGTTCCAGTTGCACCCACTCTTCTCCACTGCTGGACTTTTAGAGTCCACTCTCCCACTGCCTCTCACCAGCACTCATGGGGCTCCTCCCACGGTCTCTGCCTGTCCGCTGGCCGGGTGTGATTCATTCTCCGTACAGGTGCCAGACTGGTCCTCTCTCGCTATAAGCGGGATCACCTCTCACGGTGAAGATCAGGCACCCCGCCGTGACTACCTGTGCACCTGCTAAGCCCGGGAGCTGCCAGCCCCCTCCATCCCGCATATCCTTCCCCCACCACCACTGACCACCTGCACCCTGCCCCTCCACATAAGGGCCTCTTGTAGGGCACACCCTATAACCTGGACGCTCTCCTCTCTGCCTGCCTCCTCCTGCCCAGCCCCCACTCACCCTTCAGATCGCAGCTTCACTCCAGGCCCTCAGGTAAGGCTCCCCTCCCCCTGACAACCTCATGGCACTTGTCACAGCTGAATAATATCGAACTCCCACCAGATCAGGGTTCAAGGGCAGGGTCCAGGTATGTGTCTGTCTTATTTGCTGCTGAACACATAGTGCTTAAAAAAAGCATCTGAGACTTCCTGCTATGGTACAATGGGTTAAGAATCCAATTGCAGCAGCTCAGGTCCTTGTGGAGGTATGGGTTTGATCCCCAGCCAGCACAGGGGGTTAAAGGATCCAGTATTGCTGCAATTGCAGCGTAGGTTGCAGCTGCAGCTTGGATTCAACCCCTGGCCTGAAAACTTCCATATGATGTGAGTGTGGCCATTAAAAAAATTTTTAAGCATCTAGTACAGGGTAGGTACATAATAAATACTGAGTGAATTTATGAGTGCCCATGGCCCTGTGCATTGATTTCCTTTTCTTCTTAGAAGCAAAGAAACTCTCAGGTTTATGTGGCTACCTTAACCCCAAAACACTCCATGGATGAAAGGTGGTGACAGCAGGTGATGATGTGACCCTTCCACTCACAGGCTGTACTACTGGCTTGAGGGTGATGCTGGAACATAGCCTGGCCCCCAAGAAGAGCAACAGTGAAACAGACACATCTCTTGGCACCACTGAAAACAGCTCACCCAGCAGGGCCTGTAACTTTTCTGAACGTGTTCATTTCCCCTATTGATTAGATGCTCTCAGCGGAGCCAGGCTCACTCCATCTCCACCCCACACAGGAAACACACGTACCTTCTTGCTTTCTTCCCCTCATGCAGACCCATGGTATATGGGCAACCTTGCTTGGGAGAAATGGATTCCAAGCAAGCGAATACTTCACACGTAAAACTGTTAGGAAAACCCACTGACCAAGTAACTAGCCAGGGACAGAGCTGAGGGGGTCAAGGTCCTGAGCACAGAGAGAAAAGTCTGAGGGTAACATCACTAGTGACATTTGCTGATGTGCACGGAGCACCTAGGACCTGCCCGAGACCACAGTGTAGGGTGTTACCTAATACAGTTCTCATGACAACCCTCCATAGTAGGAACCAAGATAAGCCCCATTTCACAGATGGATACACTGAGTCCTGGAATTGTGTATCCACTCATTCAGGATCCATCAGTGAGTAAATGGAAGAGCCAGAACTTAAACTGACCACTACGTGACATCAAAGGTCCCACTCTGTGCCACCAGGGCACTCAACCCTGCGACTGCCCTCTTCTTGGCTGCTTTTGGTGTTGTCCTCACCACAAGTGGAGAGTCACCCTTTGACACAAATGGTCTGTTACTAGTTCACTTACACACAGTGTATGTTGTTGTCATGAAGTTTAGTGCCTGTCCCCATGGAATGAATGGTGTGGTTGTCAAGATCTAAATGGAAAATCCTACTAATTATTTATCATTGTGATCAGATATGCTTCAGAAGGCACTGACAACCATGACTCATTGAACATGGTTCCGAGAAGCTTAACATGACACGGGGTCCATGATGATGATGTAGCCTCATCGTCAAAGAGCGTAGAGTAGTATTACTGACTCTTGGGGCCGCATCCCTGGTTTGGTCCTCACCCAGGAATACTGAGGTGCAATGGCTGCTAACAAGATGCCTGGTTAAACAAGGCGAGGGGGTGCCTTGACCCACCTCTGTCATCCTCCAGGTAAAATCTAATGAGGCAGCCAGGAATCACGGGAGAGAGACTTCCAGGTACTGGATATAGGAAGGAAGGGCCTGGGTTGCTCAGAATCCTCATTTATTCATTCAACAATGAGCTATGGAGCAGGCTCTCTGTGCCAGGCTACATGCTGCTGAGGACACAGTGGGGGATGGGACGGATGCAGCCTCTGCCTTCATGGAGCCCCCTCTACCAGCGAAGACCTCAGCACCTGTTTGCAACCCTGGAGGCAAGCATGCCTGGTCCCACCAGAGACAGTTCATCTTTGATCCCTCTGTGCTCCGACTGGTTCCCAAAAACCTAGGATGTCCTTCTGCCCAGAATGTTCTCTCAGTTCTCCAATAGCTAAGACCATCCTTGGAGTCTGTGAGACCCCCCCCCCCCAGCTGTCAGATACACCCCACATCCCAGAGAAGTGAACAAAGTGTGCATCTTAGAATCAACAAAATAGCATAATGCCCACTTCACAGGGGTATCGAGAGGATTAAACCCGTTTCCATTTGTGATCTGCTGAGAAGATTTCTTTACACATAATAACTGCCATGCAAGTGCTTGTTTGTTAAATTAAAAGTTCCTTCCCCAGCCCTGTGAGCCAAATGCCACAGTTCTTCCTCTTGATGGTTAAGAACTCTGAGGTCAGGAGAGGTAAAATGACATGCTTGAGATGATGAGGGATCTGAACCCAGGCATCCTGGCTCCTGAGTCCGTGTCTACACCTCCATGCTGGGCTGCTTCACTCTCTTCCCCTTACCCTAGGCTCTGTGATGGAAAATGGGAAGAGAAATGCTGTCTGGTGACCGAATAACAAGCCCACAGAAACCTGAAGACAGTGTTCTTTTCCTCTCCCAGAAAAGCCATCCAAGCTCCTTTTCCTTTCCCCATCCTCATTTTCATGTTCATTTCAAGAAGAGACTTGCAACTCCATGTTGGCATCAGCCTCCACAACACTCCAAAAATTCAAAATAGGCCTATGGGGGCCTCCTTCGCTCTCAGGGTCAACAGCAGGTCTCTGCCTGTAAAAGGCTTTCTGTTTAGGGATGATACAGGTGCACAGCTTAGAGAGATGGAGGCCAGGGAATGTGGGGTCCACAGAGTTTGGCTGAACCTCCAGAGAGCAAGGCTCCTGAAAGAGGCCCCAACTCAGCAAAGATCCCAAGACTGAGAGCAAAATGGAGTTTCTTGTGGAGGAAGCTCTCCAACTGGATGGGAAAAAAGAGAGCAAACCTAGAGCTGGAGAAACTGCATGGAGCCAGGTGAGCCTTGGAAAATTCAACACGAGCCAGGCCAATTCACTAGCTCTGAAAGAAGCCCAAGAATTAATGGTCTTATTGAGCAGGAACTACCTCGAATAGATTTCTCAAACCACCCAGCAAACTAGCTTGAAC
Source organism: Catagonus wagneri (assembly GCA_004024745.2). Lineage (NCBI taxonomy): Eukaryota > Metazoa > Chordata > Mammalia > Artiodactyla > Tayassuidae > Catagonus > Catagonus wagneri. Next base: position 902,677 of record PVHT020000128.1, read on the forward strand.
CAAAGTCAAATTTCCAGAGTTCCCATCGTGGCACAGCGGAAACGAATCCGACTAGGAACCATGAGGTTGTGGGTACACTCCCTGGACTCACTCAGTTGGTTAAGGATCCAGCGTTGCTGCCGTGAGCTGTGATGTAGGTCACAGATGCAGCTCAGTTCTGATGTTGCTGTGGCTGTGGTATAGGCTGGCAGCTGTAGCTCTGATTTGACCCCTATCCTGGGAACTTCCAGATACTGCAGGTGCAGCCTTAAAAAAAGCAAAAAAAAAAAAAAAAAAATCAAATTTCCTGTAAATATTTCCTGCCACAACTTCCAAAATGGAATACAGATGGGTCACCAAGTCCTACACACAAAACTGAACCAGCTTAAGCCCCCAAAAATGGAAGATTCTTGAGATGGAACCATCTAAAGGCAAGACAGTCTTAGAGGCCCGGATGGCTCGCTGAGAACATCCAAATCTCCATCAACGTGCAAAGTGCCAGAACACCGGGACTCTAGGGATCTTGGTTCAAACACCAGCTCAGCCTCTGATTAGCTATAGACTCTCAGACTAGTCAGTTAGCCCCTCGGGACTCATTTGCTTGCCTGTAAAATGGGATAATAATGGCATCCTTTCTTTAGAAGGCTGTGGGGAGGACAATGAGGTATGTAAAACTCCCAGTGCCCAGTGTCCGCACAAGAGAAGCACTGTGCATATGCTGCAGCAGGATCACTGCTGTTCCTCTAGGATGCTTTACAGCTTACCCAGTGATGTCCTATTAAAGTCTCACATATCAGGCTCACATAAGCATGTCAGACACGCCTTTACAGACTGAGAAACTCAGAGAAAAGAAATTTTAATCACTACACATCCTTTCCACTAGCTATTTTTTTAAGTCAGAGTGTTAGGGAGAATGTGCCTGGCTACACACATAGTCGTGTATAATTTACAGATGTCTACAACTACGAAAGACATCCTTAGGCAATTTGCAAGTCAAATTTGTATCATTTCATTCAAGGCATGAAGTGAAAAGGGAGTTATCAAGTCAAGAAGAACTGGAGAAGAGACAGCGGGGGGCCCCAGAAGTTCTCCCAAGAGAACTTCTAAATTCAAGAAGTTAGCATCTGCCCAACAAAGGAAGATATGCACATCATTAAAGCGATGGCTATACAAGCCGTGAAGCAATACGGAGAAATGAAGAATGGAAAGAGTCAAGTTACAGAATTGGATGTACAGAATTATTTCAGTTGGAAGGGAGGGGTGAAATAAAACACACGGGGGACTGGCAGTGGCTGCGTCAGGGGAGAATTGTGCATCGTGTTCTTTTCCTTCTTCCAAAGAGATCTCAGCATGGATGCGTACCATAAACAGCACAAACTTTGTGAAGAACCTATATTTTGAAATTAGAGAGACGGGGCCCTGGATCTCAGCTCCATGACTTAATGCCTGTGCGATTTCTGTAACTTTTTCATTCTCTGTGAGCTTCAGTTTCCTTATTTGTAGGACAGAGGTAATGAAATGATAGCACCTAGCCATCAGGACTTTGAGAAGTTAGCATTATCCTCATACAGTGCTTGCACCACATCTGCCACGTACTAAGTTCTCAATTGTTGTGAAATGAATAGTCATGAGAAGAAGTGGAGCCTCTTTCCTCCTCCTCAAAGAGGACTGGCCGGTAGCTGTTGGACTGGCTATAGCTAATCGGCTGTCATTCTGTCAGTTCTTCTCAGTCCTCAGGTCTGACAACGGTGGCAGAAAGTTGAGAGGTTCATGCCGTGTTTTCCTGGTTGTTCCTAGAACTCCGTTTGTCTTCCTCACAGCACCTCTACCCCAGCATTTCACTCTGAAGAGGTGTGAGGTGCCCTCGACGTTAACAATTGCAAGCTCCATATACTTTGGACCAATTAAAAGAGACTCAGACAAATCAATGAGGGAAAGAATACATCAATGGGAAAATACGCAAAGGCCTTGAACAGGCAATTCTCCAAGAAATACAAATGTCAAGCAATATACTAGTCAGCTGCCTCATAAGCAAGATAAAGTACATTAAAATCCTGTCACCCAGCAAATTTGCACATTTTTAAAAAAAATCATTATTCTCTAGTTGGCAGACATGGGGAAATGTCACCCTCCTACACTGCCTGTGGGCTCATAAACTGGCATAATCCTCCTGGGGGCTGAGTCCACGCCAGTTATATTAAGAGCCATAAAGTGTTGGTGACCTTTGACTTCACAAGTTTACCCATAAGAATTTAACCTAATAAGATTATTATGAATGTTTACAAATTTTTATCAACAATGCTGTTCTTCTCGGCATTATTTATAATAGTGAAAGTTTGGATAAAATCTAAATGTCTAGAAACAGGCCTGGTAAACTATATTTATATAATAGAATATGATGTGGCCATTAAAAGTCATGCTTTGGGGATATCTAACAGCCAGGAATATAAGACATGAAGTGAATAAACATAACCCATCGGTCCTCTCTGAGGTGGTTCTCTAGAATCAGAGCCTTAGACAAGGATTCTTGAAAATGTGGTTTATTGAGAGCATGCTGTGAGGAGAAGGGAGAAGAGGTGAGAGGAGGCTGCAGGAGAGAGAAGCCAAACACGGGTGTGGTCCCTGCAGGAGACCAGCTTCAGGCTGGTCCCTCAGGGAGCTCTGGAACAGAACGTATCCCCCTGTGGGCTGGTCTGTGGCTTCCCCATGGCATTGGCCACTACCTGCGGGGGACATAGCCTCCCCAGGTATCTCGGCAAAGGGCAATTCTCCCTAGAAAGGGCACCATCCACATCTACATGCTCTTCACGTGAAGGTCACCTCATCCACCCAGAACTGCTTCAGGATTCTGGGAAATCAGGTAAAGGGGTGTGTTTTAGCTGCTGCTGCACTGGCTCTTGAAGTCACGGCTAATGCCTGTCCATGCCCTCTCCACGGCGAGCTCGTCTGCTAGCCTAGGTGACGTGCCTGGGGGAACAGCCCAGTCCCGTACATCCTTGAGGAGTCTGAGCCCCTGATCACCATGCCTTTACCAAGCTAAGGCTGCTGTGCATGCCCAGTTATTTAAGATGGACCATGGAAGTACCAAAGGCCTCAGAGGGTCACGTGATGCAAAACCTATTTCTTTTCACTCAGTAGCAGACCTGATGAGGACCAATCACTCCTTCCTGTGCCTGCTGGTCTTCTTACATGAGATGAGGAACCCAAGGAGATGAGGCAACAGCCATAGCTTCAGTTGAGCAGAACACCTGCTCTATACCGTCCCTGGTGGAAGCGTCTCCCTTCTGGGGCCCAGGCAGATGGAAAGACTGAAGTTGCAAAGTGTCCAGATGGGTAAGAGAAAGAGATGATGGTCAGAGATGGTCCTTCTTTCATCCCTTGATTCTCAGACCCAAGTAATCTGTTTATTGGGGACATAGCACTGTATAATGACCATTGGTTCAAGATATATACTCTGCCTAAAGGATGGTGCCCCATCCTTAGGCATAACATCTCTAAACTGATAACCCAGGTCCACCTTTAGGAGACCATTCCAATCCTCCTCAGTCGGGCCAGCAGCTTCCAGACACTGAAGTTTGTAATAGGATAAGTGGATCCCATGTCATGTGCTCGTTACCATGCCTCCTTTGCCATAAAATGGGCTCCTGGTCCCAGCCGATGTTATATGGTATCCATGTCGGTACATTAACACTGATCTGATCTTTCTGTGTGCCAGTGGTGCTGGTGGAGACACTGCAGGCGGGAAAGGCAAATCTGGACCTAGACTATGTGTCAGTGCCAGTCAGAATGAAATGTTACCCATTCTGAGCTGGAAGAAGTCTGATATGGAAAGGGTTCAGCAATGATTTCTGTTTCTAGCAGGTCCAACCATCAGCTGTGGCAGTAGCCAAACCAACCTTAGGGAAAGGAAACCCACGATGCAGGGACTATGAATAGCCTTCATCTTTGCCACCAAGGCCAGTCCATACATCAGCCCACTCACTGTGCAAATCATATAAATGTATATCCATGTGCAGGTTAGTGCTCATACATCTATTTCCTCGCGCCCTCTGCAGAGGGGATAGGAACAATCACACAATGAGCAACAGTGAGCAGGCCTAGCACCAGGTCTTGGTTTCTAAACATTATTCGCCAATAAAAGAAGGTAGGGCTCAGGAAGAAGTGGCTGAGAGTGGGACTGGGGCATGGAAAAGAGAACATGAGTTTGGAACACCTCATAGTACAAGAAAGTAAGAAAGTGCTCAGAAAGATGCAGGCTTGTCCAAAGAACTGAGTCCAACCTAAAGGGGGTCCTAATGGCCAAAGCTGGGAAATTTGGGGGGAAGAAATAAATAATGACTGTATTGTATTTAAGCCACAGAATAAAATAAATATCCATGAGTCCACACTGATATGAATGAACGAAGAAAGAAAATTGGAGAGAGAGGAAGGGAGGACAGCTCTTGCAGTAGATTCCAATTAATAATGGTAGACACAAGGGAGAAATAGAAGATCATTATTATTCAAAACACTACAGTAGTAACTGTGGCAGACAAGATCTACCAACCTGTGGTAAAACTAGTAGGTGAAGGTTGGAAGAGAAACAGAACATGAGTAGTTTCAAAATACCTTTCACGAGATGTTAAGTGAAAAAAGAAGATGGTAGCTTTAGAATGTAGAAACCTTACAGAAACCACTTCAACCAAGTGAGGAAAGCCAACATTGGTACATTTGGACATTATGAATCTCTCAGTCTGGTGCACAGGAAGGACGTAACTAATTTATTTTCATATCCCTGCCCAGAAAATGCATAACCTCACTCCAAACGTGAGAAAGTAGCAGACAAACCAAACTGAGGGACATTCCACCAGCAAATGATAAGTACTTTCCAGAAGTGCCAAGACCATTAAAAAAAAAACAACAAAACTGAAGGATTATCAAGAACTAAAAAAGACTAAAGAGAAACCACAAATACACGTGGGATCCTGGAACAGATAAAGGGCATTAGTGGAAAACTGGTAAAATTCAGATAAAGTCTATAGTAAATTCATAGCATTGTACCAATGTTCCTTTCCCGGTTTTGTGCTCTGGTTAGGCATGATGTTAACGATAATGTAAACTGGGTAAAGGACATCCGGGCACTCTCTGTGCTTACATTGTAAGAAATTAGTTGAAATTAGTTCAAAATGAAAAAGTTAATTTTTTAGTCAAAAAAATAAAATATACTTCACATTTTATAAACCAAGGGGGAAAAAAGAAAAGTGTAGGCCCAAATAATACAAATTCTTGTTAGTGTTACCTAAGCCCCAGCAAAATGAATAACTCAGGTAGAAAAATAAAAAAATTATGTTCACTCCCTGAACCAAACAGCAACTGTACTTAGAGCCTCCGCATGCTGTGTTCTTCCATTAGCATGGATAATTGGAAATTGACTGCCTTTAGAAATGATGCCCCGTTTCTCTCTCTGGGCGCAACACAAGATAAATTCCCAGGGCAGTGGCCTATGTTATTGAATCCAGCAGTAATTAAGTTAATGCATCCTATCTTGTGTGTAGACAGAGGTGTAATTCAGGTGGTACAAATCCTTTATTGAACTCAAATTCAATAGTCATGTACAATTCCCCTATTTGTGCTCTGTACAAAGGTTGTAGGAAAATTACAAAACATGCTGCATTATAATTATATTCCTATGAAGGTTGGGTGTTGTCACTGATACAAGTCATTCATGGGGCACCCTTTCATTTGCACGGAGGAAAATGCTCAGTTGAGTAAACATCGGCACATAATCAATAGAGCAGAGGCCTGTGGCTTTTGCCTGCCAGATAATCTTTTCTCTTTCTTCTCCTAAATACACCCTGATTTTCCTTTGAGGAACCATCTCCTCCCTTGTCTTAGCCTATCTGATTCAGGATGGCAGGTGCCATACCCTAGTTCCAGACATGGGCACAGGACCCCAGCCTGGCTAGCAAGGCTCCCCTCTAGGGCTTTGTTGGAACTGTTAGGAAAGAGAAAGACTCCTTTCCAGGGTGATACTAGGATGACAGGAGCTAAGCCCAGAGTCAGGGGTGCCCATCTTGGTGTATCTGGGAAGAGATGCTCAATGAGGCCAGCAGGGGCGAGGGCAGAGCTAGCAGAGATGGTGACCAGCCAGGTACACCTGTCAACACCTCTCTTTCTTTCTTTCTTTCTTTCTTTCTTTCTTTCTTTCTTTCTTTCTTTCTATCTTTCTTTCTTTTTCTTTTCTTTCTTTTTCCTTCCTTCCTTCCTTCCTTTCTTTCTTCCTTCCTTTCTTCCTTTCTTAAGCCAGCTATAGTTGGGTTTCTAATACCCACTAATAGAGTAAATAATTAAAAATAACAATTTCTAGGCCCCCCAAAAAATCTTTTATTTGCAATCTCAGCACCCAGATCTGTCTCTAATTTACCCACTCTATATGCCATTATAAATAATCCTTATCTTTCTAATTGTTTTAATTATCCTCTCTCTCACTTTCCTGGCTTTTCTCTCACTTCATACCTCAACAACAGTACAAATCTCCCCTCTCCAGAGAGCAATCAAGTGTCCCGCCTGCCCCCTTCCACCAGTGCCACACATTTGAAACCTCTGTAACTCGGACTTTGAATTTTATCTAAGCACTCAAATAGACAGGACAAAGAGGGGTGTGTTGGAATGGGAAAGAAAAAGACCTGCATGGTCATTCTGGGGTTAAACGTGGAAGTTTATTCTAACAGGAGAGGCAGCCAGACCACAAGCTGCCATGCCTGTGTATTTATGGCAGCCACGAACCAGATGAGCAGTCTTGAGCAAGACACCCAAAAGCAAAGGCCATGAAAGGAAGGGTTTTACGACATGGGAGAGGGAGCGTTCTCCACCAACACGGCTTTCATCAAGTCACATCATCCTCCAGAAGAGGAAGTCACAGGGAGGAAACAATCTTTCCGGGTACCAAGAAACTAGACAAACTTTCAGTTCCTAAGACTGGGTCCCAATGTTCTCATTCAAGCTTAACACCTTCAGGCATTTACCCACCTCCGCTGCTAGCCAGCCTCCTCTAGGCAGAGACCATCTGCCTGCACAAAAGAGCAACGCTGGTAGCAAACGCTTTCTACATACCTGCTATGAATGCGGCACTACACGTGACCCACTTCTAACTGTGTCTTCAATCTTCACAACATCCTTTGAAGTAGGTCATTTTAGTCTCCTTTGTTAAAAAAAAAAAAAAATGAAGTTCAAAGAGGTTAAATAACCTGATTGAGATCCCATAGCCAGGAGATGTTGGCATCAATCCAAGTCCGTCTAGCCGCAAAGCCCCTCCTTTTTCCCTCTATGTCCTGATCTTGACCAACTTCCAATCTGGCCAGAAAAGCCACAAGCAGAAGTGCACGTGTTGAGCTGGCGTCACTGGAGTGGGCTGGGAGGGCTGGGGCCACCAAACGGAGAAAGGACCGGACAACACCTCCACGCCTTTCACCCAGAACTTTACATTAACAATGATGAACTGAAAGTACACATGTGCAACGTGTACCAAGGGGCAAATCACAACTTATAAAGAAGAAAAAAATCTGGAATCATCCACCTAGGAAACGGCTAAGCCAAGTACCACAGATCATGAGGAAAGGGCATATAGTTTTAAAACACGGTACTTGATGTTGTACATCAAACAAGACCCAGCAAAAAGATAAAGCAGGAAACAAAAGAATAACATCAATTACATAAAATGACTTTTTTTGCTCATAGTGACATGGCAGATATAGGGACTAGCACATTATATGGATTATCTCACTGAAATCTCAACTCTCTATGAAGTAGGTATTATCATTCCTCCGGATTTTTCAGATGAGAAAACTGAGGCTCAGGTAAAGTAAACTGCCCAAAGTAATGAAACTAGAGCTCATTTTACCTTTTTTTTTTTTTTTTTTTTGCTTTTTAGGGCCGCACCTACAGCATATGCAGTTTCCCAGGCTAAGGGTCGAATCAGAGCTGTAGCTGCCAATCACAGCCACAGCCACAGCAACACCAGATCCCAACCACATCTGCAACCTACACTACAGCTCCCAGCAACCCCGAATCCTTAACCCACTGAGCAAGGCCAGGGATCAAACCTGCATCCTCATGGATGTTAGTCAGATTGGTTAACCGCTGAGCCATGACAGGAACTCCTGGAACTGATTTTAGAAGCTAGGGAAATTTCACTCCGGAGCCTTCTCTTTTAAGTGTTTATCACTTCTACATGAACACAGACGCGAACGTGCATTCAAGAACGTTCAAGATGGGAAGGTCTACATATGCCTGGCACTTTTTATCGTTCCAGGTTGTGGAAGAACAAAACAGACGAGTTCATAAACCTCATGGGGCTCACGTTCTGGGGGAGGTAGAAGAAAGACAAACACGAGGATGAAGAGACTGACGATGAAGAAAATGTAGAACAAGGCAGAGGGCTGGGGAGGGCGCTCGTTTCACTGCTGGAATGGGGTCATCCAGAAGGCCTTTTTGAGAAGCTGACCTTGGAGCAGAGAGACGAAAGGACTCACACAGCTGGATTCCAGGCCTGTGGGGAAGTGGGGCTGGGGGTGCTCCAGGGGAAAACATGAAGCGTGAACGCCCCGAGGAAGGATCCACCTGTGGGTTCCAAGAACAGCAAGAATGCTATGTGGCTCCAGGAGGATGGAGACGCTGACAGGTGAGTTCAGAGGGAAGGACAAGATCCTGAAGGACTCTGAGGGCCAGGGTAATGCCTTGGAATTTCAGGAGGGTAATGAGCAAGGAGTGACATGATCTGATTAGGTGGAGGGGGCACCATGCAAGGTCGAATTTCAAGCTCAAAATATCTGAAGTCTGTGAAGTCTCTTAAGGGCACCTTGTCCATCTATAAATGGGCAAACTGGTCCCAGAGGTGACTGACCCAAGGTCAAACAGCACGAGGCGTGAAAGATCCAGTTCCTTGGACTCTCTGTGTGACTCTGGGCAAAGGAAAGTAGTGAGCAAAGGAAAAGGCAACTCAGTGCTCCAAATGAAAAGAAATAAGGGACTGCAGGAGCCCTCTGCACTGGGGGCCTCCGAACCTCAGTGTTCTTGTGTAACATGGGAATAACGGCTCCCTCACAGAGTTTCCTTTAAGAAGACAAGACACGCACCCTCACCTGGGTGTGGTAATGAATCACTGACTACACCGCACAGTAGGCACCCGGTAGAGAAAGCTTAGCCAGCTCCCAGTTGTCTGTAGAACAGACGGTAATTATGATTATCCAGATCGCCTAGGAAATACCGCCATTTACGGAGCCCAGCCCTTCCTTTGTCTATTCCTTCCCAGGTCGTGTCAACCCTGAGCCCCTCGACCACAGGGCCCTGTTTCATTCTCTTGACAGCTGTATCCCTGACTTTATTTATTTCTTGTCCGGCTCATTACTACACTGCGAATACTTGAAACTGTGCCTCTGACACAGTGTTGTCCTCCACAGTTGTTGACCGAATTGGTTTGAAATTAAAGACCTGATACAAGACCCTCTTGGGAATGCAATGATTCCCAAGGGACATTGTGACATCCCCTTTTATTTTGAGTGGCTTAAAGACCGTCCTGCCAGTGGACACAGAGTTGGAGCAGGACAGCTTTCAAGGCATTTTCTACTTTTTAGAATTGTTTCATCTCTCACTATGTCTCTTTGCCACTGGAAAAGCTGTTCTTTGCAAAAGAGACGATGAGCCAACAGCATCTTCCACTGCCCTGCGAAGCCTTAAACCCATGCAGAATTGTATAATCTGGTCACGCAGCTGAAACTCAACTCTGGGAAGAGAAGGAGGAAGAGAGCTTTTTATACTCAAGAGCTAAGACTGAAATACGTAAAGAAAAATAACAACACTGGCAGTAAGTATTGGCAGCTTTTCTGACAGCAAAATTCAATTTTAAAATAAATCAGGCAATTCTTCAAACTAGAGCTAGACTTCAGGAAATTAGGGTTTGTGTTCAAGTGGGCACATTACAGTTTCATAAAAATTGTCTTAGCTATTTCTCTGCTGTGGACTTTGGAAGATAATGATGTGCTTAATGTTTCTGATTATGTTGCTGGGCAAATCGGGGACCATGGAATAAGTGGAGAAGCAGAGCCTGAAAGGTATCAGGAAAGAAAGAAAACAGAGGCCATCCTATAAGACTTGTGTCTTCAGCTTACAGGCTGGGCCAGACCTTCACACCATCCTTTCATCCCACTCCTGCTTCTACTTTGGCTCCTTTAAGTCAAACTCAACCAAAAGGGACAGAAGGTCCTGAGTCCATTCTTAGCAGGGATTGTTCTGTTTTCAAATAGATGGTGTCAAAGGGAGAGAAACCCCTGCTGTGTGACAAACATCATAATGGGTAAAAGCAGCAGGGAAGCAGGGATCTAATTATAGGACAACAGAGTATGTCTCCCCCTATTCTCACCACCATACCACTAAAGGCCTATTTAGCACAGTTCCTTTTACCAGCACATCATTTTTGGCTATTAGGAAAGAACTTCAAGGTATACTAAAATGCAAACAAAGCACTGTTGGAAGAGATTGAACAAGCATTAGAACCAAAGCCATATACAGCAGGAATGTTGAAATTACCAGGCCAAGAATTTTTTTTTAAACTATGAGTAATATGCTAAGGCCTCTACTGGAAAAAATAAACAACATGCAGGAATAGATGGGTAATACAAACAGAAAGGTAGAAATTTTAAAAAAGAATCAAGGGGTTCCCTTCGCGACTCAGCAGAGACGAATCTAACTAGTATCCATGAGGAAGCACGTTCAATCCCTGGCCTCATTCAGTGGGTTAAGGATCCAGCATTGCCATGAGCTGTGATGTAAGTCACAGACTCAGATCTGGCATTGCTGTGGCTGTGGTGTAGGCCAGTGGCTATGGCTCTGATTCAACCCCTAGCCTGGGAACCTCCATATGCTGCGGGTGCAATCCTACAGAGACAAAAAAAAAAAAAAAAAAAAAAAAAAAAAAAAAAAAAAAAAAAAAAAAAAAAAAAAAAAAAAAAAAAAAAAATCAAAAAGAAATGTTAAAGATCAAAAACACTGTAACAGAAATAAAGAATTCCTTTCATGGGCTACTAGACTGGATAAGGTTTAGGAAAGAATCTTTGAGACTGAGGATATGTCAATAGAATCTTCTCAAATTGAAAAAAAAAAAACTGAAAGAAAAAAGACTGAAGAAAAAAGGAACAAAGGAACAGAATATCCAAGAATTTTAGGACACCTGAAAAAGGTATAGCTATACCTTACCTTATACAAAAGGTGTGCTATACCCTACCATGCAACACATAATGCCAAAGGGAAAAGCAAGAGAGAAAGGAACAAAAGTCCTATATGAAGCAATGTTAATGTCAAATGCCAAATCCAGAAAACTCAGTGGAATAAATGCCCCCCAAATCACATCTAGGTATCTCATATTCAAACTGAAAAAAATCAAAGATAAAGAAAAAAAAATCTTGGAGTTCCCTTCGTGGCTCAGTGGTTAACGAATCCAACTAAGAACCATGAGGTTGCGGGTTCGATCCCTGGCCTTGCTCAGTGGGTTAAGGATCCAGCATTGCCGTGAGCTGTGGTGTAGGTTGCAGATGCGGGTCGGATCCTGCGTTGCTGCGGCTCTGGCGAAGGCCGGCAGCTACAGCTCCTGTTAGATCCCTAGCCTGGGAACCTCCATATGCCGCAGGTGTGGCTCTAGATCAAGGCAAAAAGACAAAAAAAAAAATCTTGAAGGAATCCGGGGATGGGGGAGGAACACCTTACCTACAGAGGAACAAAGATAAGAATTAAATATTACTTTTCCTCAAAAACCATTCAAACAAGAAGAGAATGGGGTGGAATATTTAGTGCTGAGAGAAAAGAAAAAACTTAGAATATTGTATCCTACAACATTATCCTTCAAAAGCAAAGGAAAAACTTTCTCAAACAAATAAAACTTGATAGAATTTATTATTAGACTTGACTTGCAAAAAATGTTGAAAAGAAGTTCTTCAAAGAGATGGAAAATGGGAGTTCCCGTCATGACACAGCAGTTAATGAATCCGACTAGGAACCATGAGGTTGCAGATTTGATTCCTGGCCTTGCTCAGTGGGTTAACAATCTGGCACTACAACTGTGGTGTAGGTAGCAGACACGGCTTGGATCTGGTTTTGCTGTGGCTGTGTCTTAGGGCAGCAGCTACAGCTCGGATTCAACCCCTAGCCTGGGAACCTCCATAGGTGAGGCTCTATTAGGGTGAGGCCCTAAAAAAGCAAAAAAAAAAAAAAAAAAAAAGATGGAAAATGACACAGGCCAGAAACTCTTATCTACATAAAGAAAGGAAGAGTATTGGAGAAAAAAATAAAAGACAGTGCAATTTAAAACCTTTATTTTGCTTATTCTTTTTTGATCTAACAGACATCAGCTAGGATGAGTTCTGCTTGTGCTTTCCTCAGAAATGCAGGCAAAGTGTCTCTGTAATGATCACAGAGGTTAAATAGAGAAATGAGACTTAAGTTCTCAAAGTTATATTTAAGGAGAAATCTTCTGAAATGGGCCTCCAACATAAAACAAGACATACCTATTAACAATCTCCATAAATCAAATATTTCAAAGTGGATTTCTTAAATCACGGCTTAAAATGAATCACTGCAGTACCTCTTGTCTTGACTTAGGCTGTAAGCTGGCCTCTCAGAAGAGAGCAACTAAAATAAGTCCTTTCCCCATCCACATACCAGGATTTATGGATTATTCTGGCACATGCATCAATGCACAGGGGGAAAGGTAAACTTGCTTTCTAAAGTACATATTTAAGACTTTTAGGACGGGATTAAGATGGCAGAATAGAAAGACCGGAGCTCAACTTCTCTCATAAAAACAATAAAATTACAACCAAATGCTGAGCAACCTTCAACCAAATGGACTGTAGACCTTCAAAAAGACATCTTACTCAGAAGACAAAGAGGAGGCCACATCAAGAGGGAGGGGCAATTACACGATATAAGCATCCCCATACCTCCTGGGTGGGAAGTTCCACAGACTGGAAACTAACTGTATCACAGAGACTTACCTACAGGAGTGAGAGTTCTGAGCCCCACATCAAATCCCCACACCTGGGGATCTGGCACAGGGAGAAAGAGCCCCTGGAGCATCTGGCATTGATGGCCAGTGAGACTTGTGTGCAGAAGCTCCACAGAACTGGGGAAAACAGAGACCATATCCTTGAAAGGCGCACACAAACTTGTAGGTGCTCTGGGTCCCAGGGCCAAGCAAAGTCTCCAAAGGAATCTGGGTCAGACCTGACTGCAGTTCCTGGAGGATATCCTGTGAAAACAGGGGGTGACGGTGACTCGTTTTGGGGGAAGGACATTGGAGGCAAAGATCTTGGGAATATTCATTAGTGTGTGTTTCACTGGAGGTGGCCATTTTGGGAAAATCTGGCCCTACTCATCAGCACTGAGAAGCCCCAGGCCAAACAATAATCCAGGTGGCATCACGGCCCCACCCATCAGTAAACAGGCTGCCTGAAGACTCCCCAGGCACATAGCCAGCCACCTCTAATCTCACCAGAGACAAAGCCCCACGCACCAGAGGGATAGGAATTAGCCAGGCACAGTCTCTCCCTCAGGAAGCCTACAGCAAGACCCTGTACCAACTTCAGCCACAAGGGGGGCAGACATCAGAAGAGATGCTACAAGTCCACTGTCTGCAAAAAGAACACCACACCAAAAACCTATAAAGATGAAAAGACAGAGAACTATAACTCGGACAAGGAAGAAAGAAAAAAGCCCAGAAAAACAGCTACGTGATCAGGAGATTATCAGCCTCCAGGAAAAAAACTTTAGACTGTTGATGCTGAAGATGATGCAAGACTTTGGAAATAAACTGGAGGCAAAGATTGATAATTTACAGGAAACACTGAGAAAATAAACACAAGATTTAAAACTTAGGAAGAGATGCAAAATACAATAACTGAAATAAAAAATTCATTAGAAGCAACCAACAGCAGAATACAGGAGGCAAAGAACGAATAAACGAGGTGGAGGACAGACTAGTGGAAATCAATGATGTGGAACAGAAAAGAGAAAAAAGATTAAAAAGAAATGAAGACAGTCTAAGAGAACTCTGCGACAATGTTAAATGCACCAACATCCATATTATAGGGGTGCCAGAAGGAGAAGAGAGAGAGAAGGGGACAGAAAAAATGTTCAGAGGTAATAGCCGAAAACTTCCCTAACATGGGAAAGGAATCACTCACTCAAATCCAGGGAGCACAACAAGTACCATTTAAAATAAACCCAAGGAGGAACACCCCTAGACACATATTAATCAAAATGACCAACTTAGAGACAAAGAGAAAATCCTGAAAGCAGCTAGGGAAAAGAAACAAATTAACATACAAGGGAACCCCAATAAGGTTATCGGCAGATTTTTCAGTAGAAACTCTGCAGGCCAGAAGGGAGTGGCATGATATACTTAACGTGATGAAAGGAAAAAAACCTCCAACCAAGATGACTTTACCCAGGAAGGCTCTCCTTCAGATTTGAAGGAGAAATCAAAAGCTTTACAGACAAGCAAGAGCTAAGAGAATTCAGCACCACTAAACCAGCATTACAACAAATACTAAAGGAACTTCTCTAGGCAGAAAAGAAAAGGCCACAACCAGAAATAAAAACACCACAAATGACAAGGCTCACCAATAAAGGCATATATACAGTAAAGCTATGAAATCATCCATGCACAATTATGCTACCAAAATCAGAAATTGTGAGAAGAGGAGGGTACAAATGCAGCACACTGGGAGATGCACTTGCAATTAAGAGACCAACAACCTAAAACAATTTTGTATATATAGAGATTCCTATATCAAAACTTCAAGGCAACTGCAAACCAAAAATCTATAATTGATATACCGACAAATAAGAAAAATCAACTCAAATGCAATACTAAATCCAGTCACCAAACCACAAGAGGAGAGAACATGAGAAGGGAAGAAAAAAGAGCAACAAAAACAAATCCAAAACAATTAATAAAATGGCAATAAGAACATACATATTAATAATTACCTGAAATGTTAATGAACTGAATGCCCCAACCAAAAGACATAGAATGGCTGAATGGATACAAAAATAAGACCCACATAGATGCTGTCTTCAAGAGACCCACTTTACTTCTAGGGACACATACAAATTGAAAGTGAGAGGATGAAAGAAAATATTCCATGCAAAGGGAATCAAAAGAAAGCTGGGGTAGCAATACTCATCAGACAAAATAGACTTTAAAATGAAGAATATTTTAAGAGACAAGGAGGGACACTACATAATGATCAAAGGATCAATCCAAGAAGGAGATATAAAAATTTTAAGTATCAATGCACCCAACATAGGATCACCACAATATATAAGGCAGCTGCTAACAACCTTAAAAGGAGAAATCAACAATAACACAATCGTAGTGGGGGACTTTAACTCCCCACTTACAGCGATGACAGATCATCCAGACAGAAAATCAATAAGGAAACACAAGCCCTGAATGAAACATTAGACCAGATAGATTTAATAAATACTTATAGGACATTCTTTCCAAAAGGAACAGAATACACATTCTTCTCAAGTACACACAGAACAGTCTCTAAGACTGATCACATCCTGGGCTACAAATCAAGCCTCAGTAACTTTAAGAAAACTGAAATAATATCAAGCATCTTTTCTGACCACAATGCTATACAACAAGAAAAAAAACTGCAAAAAACACGAATGCATGGAGACTAAACAACCAATGGATCACTGAAGAAATCAAAGAGGAAATTTAAAAATACCTAGAAGCAAATGACAACAAAGACACGACACTCCAAAACCTATGGGATGCAGCAAAAGCAGTTCTAAGAGGGAAGTTTATGGCAACACATGCCTACCTCAACAAATAAGGAAAAGCTCAAATAAGTAACCTAACTTTACATCTAAAGCAGCTAGAGAGAGAACACACAAGACCTAAAGTTAGTAGAAGGAAAGAAATCATAAAGATCAGAGCAGAAATCAATGAAAGAGAAACAAAAAAAAACATAGAAAAGACCAATGAAACTAAAAGCTGGTTCTTTGAATAGATCAACAAAATTGATAAACCCTTGGCCAGACTTATCAAGAAAAAAAGAGAGGGCTCAAATCAGTAAAATTAGGAATGAAAAAGGAGAAGTGACAATGGGCATCACAGAAATACAAAGAACCATAAGAGACTACTACATGCAACTATACACCAATAAAATGGAAAACCTAGAAGAAATGGACAAATTCTCAGAAAAGTACAACCTTCCAAGGCTAAATCAAGATGAAATAGAAAAGATGAATGGACCAATCACAAATACTGAAATTGAAATTGTGATTTAAAAACTTCCAACAAACAAAACTCCAGGAACAGATGGCTTCACAGGGGAATTCTATCAAACATTTAGAGAAGAGCTAACACCTATCCTCCTGAAACTATTCCAAAAAATTGCAGAGGAAGGAACACTCCCAAACTCACTCTATGAGGGCACCACCACCCTGATATCAAAACCAGACAAAGATACCACAAAAAAAGAAAATTACAGGCCAATCTCACTGATGAACATAGATGCAAAAATTCTCAACAAAATACTAGCAAACTGAATCCAACAATACATTAAAAAGATTGTACATCATGATCAAGTGGGATTTATCCCAGGGATGCAAGGATTCTTCAGTATCCGCAAATCAATCAGTGTGATCCATCACATTAACAAACTGAAGAATAAAAACCATATGACCCTCTCCACAGATGCAGAAAAAGCCTTTGACAAAGTCAAATACCCATTTCTGATAAACACCCTTCAGAAAGTGGGCATGGGGGAACCTACCTCAACATAATAAAGGCCACATACGACAAACCCAGAGCTCACATCATTCTCAGTGGTGGAAAGCTGAAAGAATTCCTGCTGAGATCAGGAACAAGACAAGCATGTCCACTCTCACCACTACTATTCGACATAGTTTTGGAAGTCCTAGCCACAGGAATCAGAGAAGAAAAAGAAATAAAATGAATCCAAATTGGAAGGGAAGAAGTAAAACTATTACTATTTGCAGATGACATGATACTACACCTAGAGAATCCTAAAGACTCTACCAGAAAACTGTTAGAGCTCATCAATGAATATGGCAAAGTCGCAGGATACAAAATTAATACACAGAAATCAACTGCATTTCTATATACTAACAAAGAAAGATCAGAAAGAGAAATTAGGGAAGCAATCCCATTCACCATCACATCAAAAAAATAAAATACTTAGGAATAAACCTACCTAAAGAGACAAAAGACTTGTACTCTCAGAACTATAAGACACTGATGAAAGAAATCAAAGATGACACAAATAGATGGAAAGACATACCATGCTCTTGGACTGGAAGAGTCAATATTATCAAAATGACTATACTACCAAAGGCAATCTACAGATTCAATGCAATTCTCATCAAATTACCAAGGACATTTTTCACAGAACTAGAACAAAATATTTTAAAGTTTGTTTGGAAGCACAAAAGACCCAGAATAGCCAAAGACATCCTGAAAAAGAAAAATGGAGCTGGAGGAATCAGGCTCCCTGACTTCAGACTATATTACAAAGCTACAGTCATCAAAACTGTATGATACTGGCACAAAGACAGAAATATAGATCAGTGGAACAGGATAGAAAGCCCAGAATTAAACCCACACACCTACAGTCAACTAATCTATGGCAAAGGAGGCAAGAATATACAATGGAGAAAAGACAGCCTATTCAATAAGTGGTGCTGGGAAAACTGGACAGCCACATGTAAAAGAATGAAATTAGAACACTTCCTAATATCATACACAAAAATAAACTCAAAATGGATTAAAGACCTAGATATAAGACCAGATACTATAAAACTCTTAGAGGAAAACATAGGCCACTCTCCAACAAAAACCACAACATCTTTTCAGATCCACCTGTCAGAGTAATGACAATAAAAGCAAAAATAAACAAATGGGACTTAATTAAACTTAAAAGTTTCTGCACAGCAAAGGAAACCCTACACAAAATGAAAAGACAAGCCACAGAATGGGAGAAAATATTTGCAAATGAAGTGACTGACAAGGGATTAATCTCCAAAATTTACAAACACCTCCTACAGCTCAATACCAAAAAA
>PVHT020000128.1:921784-946432 GCA_004024745.2 Catagonus wagneri
AAAAAAAAAAAAAAAAAAAAAAAAAAAAAAAAAAAAACCAACCCCATCAAAAAGTGGGCAGAAGATCTAAACAAACAGTTCTCCAGAGAAGACATACACATGGCCAAAAAACACATGAAAGATGTTCAACATCACTAATTATTAGAGAAATGCAAATCAAAACCACTATGAGGTACCACCTTACACCAGCCAGAATGGCCATCATCAAAAAGTCCACAAACAATAAGTGCTGAAGAGGGTGTGGATAAAAAGGAATCCTATTACGCTGTTGGTGGAAATGTAAACTGGCGCAACCACTGTGGAAAACAGCATGGCAATTCCTCAGAAAACTAAAAATAGAATTACCATTTGATCCAGCAATCCCATTCCTGGGTATCTATCCAGAGAAAAACATGTGTTGAAAATACACATGTACTCCAGTGTTCATTGCCGCACCCTATACAATAGCCAAGACATGGAAACAACCTAAATGTCCATTGACAGAGGAGTGGATAAAGAAGAAGTGGTACATATACACAATGGAATATTACTCAGCCATTAAGAGGAAAGAAATAATGGCATTTGTAGCAACATGTATGGACCTAGAAATTATCATGCTAAGTGAAGTCAGTCAAACAATGAGACACCAACATCAAAGGCTACCACTTACATGGGGAATCTAAAAAAAAAGGACACAATGAACTTCTTTGCAGAACAGATACCGACTCACAGACTTTGAAAAACTTATGGTTTCCAAATGAGACAGGTTAGGGGGGTGGGGGATGCACTGAGGGTTTGGGATGGAAATCTATAAAATTTGGTGGTGATGATTGTTGTACAACAATAAATGTAACAAAATTCATTGAGTAATTTAAAAATATAAAAATAATAAAATTGTCAAAAAATTAAGGCTTTTAGAGAAATCACCTTTTATCTATTAAGAAACACTCTACCCACCTGAGGGGTCCACAGATTCTTAGGGGCTCTGAAGGTTGTAACTGTTGTTTGGGGAGGTGCAAAACGGGGACAGGTGGTAGAAAGCAACCAGCACGAGAACTCCTTGCCGTGAAAAGACTGGTACTAAGGAGTCAGGATCACTTCCCCCCACCACCACCAGGTATGTGCCACATACCTGCTTTCCCTTGGAGCTGATGCACCTTGCTGGACCATGGGGTTGGGGACTTTTTAGACTGCAATAATGAAGGGGCCCAAATGCCACTAAAACAAAAGGTTGCCCCTTTCCTATAGAACATTCCCTGATTCTCTGTTTCACTGCAACAGGCGTGCCAAGTGTTCCCAGAAATTCTAAATTAAGCTCACAGCAGAAACCCCCAAAAGAGTTCAGTAATTGTACTGGTAAGACCAGTACTTCTCAGACTTAAAGATGTATTCAAATCCCCTGGGGTCTGGTAAAATCAGGTTCTCATTCAGGGTGGGGCCTGAGATTCTGCATTTCTAACAAGCTCCCAGGCGGTGGCAAGGCTGCTGGTCCAAGGAATGCCAAGGGCCTATGGGTCTCATCCCACGGGTTATAAAGTCATCCTTTGCAGACAAACTGGCCCCACACAATTTTCCACATAGCTGGAGCCTTACTCCTTGATATAGAAACTTCACATACCTTCCAGACCCTGACAATTCCCAAGTTCGTGTCTCCGTTTGGTTTGTAAATACCACTGCCTATTCGCTATCTTCATGTAAACATCCAGGGGGCCCTTTCAACCTAAGTTTCAAAAACTTGACTCTGGATCTACAGCCACCAGATAATATTAAAGCAGCTAATCAGGCCAACAAACAAAAAGCTTCACAGAGTTCCTGTCATGGCTCAGTGGTTAACGAACCCGACTAGTATCCATGAAGACTCGGGTTCAATCCCTGGTCTTGCTCAGTGGGTTAAGGATCCAGCGTTCCTGTGAGACATGGCTCGGATCCTGCGTTGCTGTGTCTGTAGTGTAGGCCGGCGGCCTGATTCAACCCCTAGCCTGGGAACCTGCATATACCATAGTGCAGGCCTAAAAAGACCAAAAAAAAAAAAAAATCTTCACCACCAGCCTTCCCTAACCCAGTGGAACACCATCTTGTTCTTTCAACTTTTCACAGAAAAAATTTGAAATCATCTCAACTCCTCTTTATCTCACACCCACATCCTGCCAGTCAGCAAAACTTCTTGGCTTTTCTCCACTTCTCCTGGTAGCACTATGGCCTAAGCCACTGTCATCCCCTGCCTGGATTTCTGCAGCATCCTCCTAACCAGCCTCCCTACTTCTGCTTTCACCCCCTGTAGTGGGTAGAATCCCCGTCTCTTGCAAAAGATATGTCTGTGTCCCAATCCCTAGAACCTGTGAATGGGAAGCCATGTGATAAAGGGGTCTTTGAAGATGTAATTAAGATCTGTACCTAGGTGATCTGCTGGACTACCTAGGTAGACCCTAAATCCAATGACAAATGTCCTTATAAGAGTGATTCAGAGGGAGATTTGGGGGGTGGGGGAGTAGGGAGGGAGGGAGAGAGAAAGAGAGAGAGGGAAGGCCATGTGAAGATGGAGCCACATGGAATTATGTAGCCACAAGCCAAGGGAGCCAGAGAGGCAAAGAACAGATACTGCCCTGGAACCCTAGAGAAGTGCAGCCTGCCAACACCTTGCTTTCAGACCTCTGGCCTCCAGAACTGTGACAGAATATGCTCCAACTCCCTAACCAGTGGTTCCTCTGGCTACCAGCCCCTCCCGAAGCCCACCAACATCACCTCACTAGAATAAACTCAGGTATGGTTGAAAGGGGCTCGTTTTAAAAAGCAAAAGATACTCCTACCGCTCAGGAAATCCCAAGGGTTCTAAGAGCTCCGTGTGGGAACCAGGGACAAAGACCAGTTCTGTTTTGCATTGTATCACAGGGACAAATCACTAGCTTCTATTTTTTAAGTTTCTAACATCACATCTACCTGGGTCCCAAAGGAAAAGTAATTAAAGAGAAATGTTGGTCTCTCGCTTGTCAGTATTAATCTAGAATCCCACTGTGACAGGAATCAGGCTTTCAGTATCAGAGCCAGCAGAAAGAGCCAGAAATACAAAGCTCTTCACCCTCAGCCTAAAGAGGGAGGCCGAAGACTCACCAGACCTGTGGGGAGACGGATGGTGGCTTTTTCTTCTACTTGAATAGACAGAGACAGGCTCGGAGTATGTACGTGCAAGTGTGTGCGCTTCCAGCCAGTTACCCAAATAGAATTTGGTATTCATGAGTTTTATATTTGTCTGTTTAACGATGCTCAGACATAAACGGATCTTTAATTACATGGGTCTAAATATAACCCCATCTCCTTGGGCACGAACCCCACGTTTCTCGGTGTACATTCATTTGCTCCTACTAACATTAGCTTTCTCTGAGCATTCAGAGAAAAGCCTAGGGTGAGTCATAGATGGTGCTTCTCATGCGCAAAGGAAAGACCCCTCCCCAGTGAGGAAGCCCTCCCTCTTTGCTGTGAGTCTTCCCCTTCCTAAGAAATGCAAGTGTGAGGAGCCACCCTAATTGCAGCCTGACCTGCCCATCTGTTACTTGTGAATATCAGTGTTTTTCAGGCTGAGTAGCTTTGCCTTAATGGGAGGCTGTTACTAAGTACAAAAGGCCTGCCCTGCACAGCAAGTGTTGAGGCCCAAGATGGAAGTGGGCATCTCTGGGCAAAGCAGGCCGCTCCTGGTCCCTGTCCCAGCAAAGTTTCTTGGCCTCTGGCCCAGAAACCTGCTTGGTGTGTTGCAACTTGTTTATGTGTTCCAGCACTGGCTTCCACCAGCTACTGATTCCCTGTCTGAATGCAGAGTTGACTCTGGGCTGGTGGGAAGACAGTAAATGCAGAGGACAGTAGGCTACCTAGGTAATCCAGCAGATCACCTAGGTACAGATCTTAATTACATCTTCAAAGATCCCTTTATCACATGGCTTCCCATTCACAGGTTCTAGGGATTGGGACACAGACATATCTTTTGTGTGCCCATTCAGTCTGCCTTCACTGAGCCTCTTCCTGGAGACGCCCAGAGGCTCTCCCTCCCCCTCCTGCACCCCTTGAGCGCGCAGCATGCCTGGCTCCCAACCACACACTTCTACATGCTGTGAACCCTTTCTTGGCAACCCTGAGTTCCTTTTTTTCTCCAGATGAGCTCAGATCACCCAAGAGAGTGAGACAAGGCAAGATTCTAATTTATTTCCTTGCTCTCCAACCCTGAGACTTGTTCATCCCTGTAACCAAGAGCCCTCACAGCTCACATGCCATTACAACCACCCCACACTGCAGCTGAGGCAATTTGCGTTTCAAAAGTAATAGAGAGTAAATTGCAGGAGGAAATATTTTATGCAAATTAACTAAGCTTAACATTATGATAAAGGGCTTTTTTTTTTTCAAATGAACCAAGGAATTCAATACTCTTTTGCAAGTCTAACACAAAAGAGAATTTCAAAAGCCTGAATTTTTAAAGAAGGTGAAAGCAAGAGACATTAACCATCCATAAGATGGAACACAGAAGGTGAAATGCCTAAAACTATTAGTTCAAAACAATATTTAGGTGAGCTTATGGATTAAGGTGTTTCAATAATTTAAATAATTCTCTCCCTTCTTCTGAGTAGACTCATCACTAAGCCAGAATATATTTGCAGTGGGATCAACGTTACATTTGCAAATGAGCTTGGAACCTGTCTTCAAACAGAGGAGGAGGACATGAAGTAGGATTCCTCCAGCACGAACTGTGGGCCAGGCCATGTGCTAGGCATTGCACATGGTTATCTCCTTGCAACAGGCTTGCTCTGAACTCCCTCAGAGGAAATGAAAAAAAGAGACCAGGAAAAGCCACAAGCTAATTATTCTAGGTAAAGACATCTCTGTTTGGAAAGAAAATGGCTGAGAAGAATATGATTAATGTTTTTGTCACCAGCTCCCAGGACCCCTCCATAAGGTACTTCTTCAAAGCTGAAAAAGAAGGGCTGAAGACAAAATTGTTTTAGAAGACTACGGATGCTCCCACTTATCTCAAATTCAGTCTTTCCACAAGTTTTGAGCCCACAAGCTCATGATTCCCAGCTAAAGAGTTTAGAGGAAGAAGCAGACTTCAGCAAAAGCCAGCATTCTGAGTCCGTCCCACCTACAAAGACGTGATTCCCTACTGGGGTTCCCAAACCTAAGGCCTTAAAATTATTACAGAAGGATCCAGCATCCACATGCAAACCAAACTTTTCAGACAGAATACATGCTTCACACATGGGTGTGCTATTTCTCAAATGTATGTCAGTGCTGTGGTAATTAATAAAATGCAGATTCATAGTTAAAAGTAACTAAATGTGTAGGTTTTGGTCATTGTATATTCTGCATGAACAGACCCTAAAAGTATAATCACTATCATGTGGGGGTCCACAATGTTTCTTTACCTTAAAAAGGGTTCGTAAACACAATAAATTTGGAAAACAGTGACCTTGAAAGGGCTGGAACAGCTGTCACCAAACTCACATGCATTACTATGTAGAAAAAAAATCATAGGCCCACAGCACAGCCTCAGTGATTCTTTTATAGTAAGGAACCATAAGAAGCTTGATTACCTACTTTGCCAGAGATAAAAGATTTAGGAAAGATAAATTCCTAATTTGTAATTTAGGAATCTAAATTACAAATTAGGCATGTGGGAAAGCATAAAAGAAACTCTCAATTGATTTAACTACAGAACTTTTAAAAATTCCTGTGAGTCAAAAATTCTCTATAAAAATTAAAATCATGAACTGGGAAAATAAACATAAACAAAAGGTTTAATAACCTTAATATATAAAGGTATATCAATGTATAAGTAGAGAGGCCCAGAGTAATAAAGGACATGAACAAAATGAACAGAAGTTCAAATGACCAATCAACACTTTTTAAAATTCAAATTCACCCGCAATCAAACATGAACAACATTAAACAATTAAACAGCATGTCTAACCCATCTAAATGACCAGAGTTGCTTAAAAGTTATGATATCTCAGAGTTCCTGTTGTGGCTCAGTGGTTAACGAATCCGACTAGGAATGATGATGTTGCGGGTTGGATCCCTGGCCTTGATCAGTGGGTTAAGGATCTGGCGTTGCCGTGAGCTGTGGTGTAGGTTGCAGATGCAGTTCAGATCCCGCGTTGCTGTGGCTGTGGTGAAGGCCGGCAGCTACAGCTCCTGTTAGATCCCTAGCCTGGGAACCTCCATATGCCGTGGGTGC
Source organism: Catagonus wagneri (assembly GCA_004024745.2). Taxonomy (NCBI): domain Eukaryota; kingdom Metazoa; phylum Chordata; class Mammalia; order Artiodactyla; family Tayassuidae; genus Catagonus; species Catagonus wagneri. Next base: position 927,981 of record PVHT020000128.1, read on the forward strand.
AGCCCTAGATAAGGCACAAAAAAATAATAAATAAATAATAAATAAAAATTATGATATCTAATAACGTCAAGAACCTAGTGAGAAAGACATCCACACACTTTTAGTTATAATATAAACTAGTACTGTGTTCTAGAAAGAAATTTGACCATATGTAACAAGAAAAAAAAAGGGCTTTATCAAGGTATAATCAACATGCAATAAACTTCAAATATTTGAAATGTACTGTTGATAAAATTTGGCATATACATATACCTGTGACATCATCACCAAAATCAAGATAGCAAACATAGGTTAAGATGGCAGAGTAGAAGGACTGGAGCTTACCTTCTCTCATGAAAACCACAAAATTACAACCAGCTGCTGAACAACCTCCAACAAAATAGGCTGGAAACTACTAAAAAAAGATATCCTACTCCAAAGGACAAAGAGGAAGCCACATCGAGACAGAGGAGTGGCGATTAAGCTATATAAGCAACCCCATACCTGCCAGGTGGGCAGTCCACAGAGTGGAAAGTAACTACACTGCAGAGGATCACCCATGGGAGTGAGAGTTCCAAGCCCCTGGGGATCTGGCATTGGGAGGAGGAACCCCCAGAGCATTTGGCATTTAGGGTCAGAGGGGCTTGTGCACAGGAGCTCCTTGGGACTGTGGGAAATGAAGACTTCATTCTTGAAAGGCATAGAGGCTTTCATGTGCACTGGGTCCCAGGGCAAAGAAGACACTCCATAGAAATCTGGGTCAGACCTGCCTGCAGTTCTAGGAGGATCTCCTGGGAAAACAGGAGATGACTGTGGCTCATTGAGGGGCAAGGAAATTGGAGGCAAAAGTCTCAGGAGTAATCATCAGAGTGAACTCCTCTAGAAATAGCCATTTTGGAAAAATATGGCCCCACCCATCAGGGCTGAGAAGCCCCAGGACAAACAAAAAACCAGGTGGGAACACAGCCCCATCCTTCAGCAAACAGGCTGCCTAAAGACCTCCCACCCCAGGAATAAAGCTGCCTCTAATCATACCCAGAGGCAACACCCCACCCACCAGAGTGTTGAGAATCAGCTCCACCTATCAGTGGGCAATCACCTGTCCCTCCCATCAGGAAAAGTGGAGAAAGTCCCCATACCAACTTTGATCATGGGGGAGGCAGACATCAGAAGCAAGAGAGGCTACAAATTTATGTTTGCAAAAAGGAGACCACACTAAAAATCTACACAAAATGAAAAGTTAGGGAATTATGACTCAAATAAAGGAATAAGAAAACTCCCCAGGAAAACAGCTAAGTGATCTGGAGATAACTAACCTCCATGAAAAAGACTTTAGACTAATGAAAGTAAAAATGATTCAAGATCTTGGAAATAAACTGGAAGCAAACATTTATAAATTACAAGAAACATTGAACAAAGAAATAGAAGATATAAAGATTAAGCAAGAAGAGATGCAAAATACTAAAACTGAAGTAAAAATTCACTAGAAGCAAGCAACAGCAGAGTACGGGAGGCAGAAGAATGAATAAATGAGATGGATGACAGACTGGTAGAAATCCCTGACACAGAACAGAAAAGAGAAAAAAGATTGAAAAGAAATGAAGACAGTCTAAGAGAACACTGGGACAACTCTAAATGCACCAACATCCATATCACAGGGGTGCCAGAAGGAGGAGAGAGAAGGGGCCAGAAAAAAATATTTGAAGAGATAATAGCTGAAAACTTCCCTAACATGGGAAAGGAATCACTCACTCAAATCCAGGAAGCACAAGTACCACTTAAAATAAACCCAGGGAAGAACACCCCTAGATACATATTAATTAAACTGACCAAAATTAAAGACAAAGAGAAAATATTGAAAGCAGCTAGGGAAAAGAAACAAATAACATACAAGGGAACCCCAATAAGGCTACTGGCAGATTTTTCAGCAGAAACTCTGCAGGCCAGAAAGGAGTGGCATGAAAGGAAAAAACCTCCAACCCAGATTACTCTGCCCAGCAAAGATCTCATTCAGATTTGAAGGAGAAATCAAAAGCCTTACAGACAAGCAAAAGCTAAGAGAATTCAGCACCACTATACCAGCTTTACAACAAATATTAAAGGAACTTCTCTAGGTAGAAAAGAAAGGGCCACAACTAGAAATAAAATATTACAAATGACAAGGCTCACCAGTAAAGGCATACATACTGTAAAGGTAGGAAATAATCCACATACAAATATGATTCCAAAACAAGAAATCATGGGAAGAGAAGGGTACAAATGCAGCATACTGGAGATGCATTTGCAATTAAGAAACCAACAATTTAAAATAATCTTGTATATATATAGACTCCTATATCAAAACTTCATGGTAACTGCAAACCAAAAATCTACAATAGATACTCACACAAATAAGAAAAAGCAATCCAAACACAACACTAAAGACGTCATCAAACCACAAGAGAATAGGAGAAGGGAAGAAAAAAGACCAACAAAAACAAATCCAAAACAAGTGATAAAATGACAATAAGAACATACATATCAATAATTACCTTAAATGTAAATAGGTGAAAGGCCCCAAACAAAAAACTTAGACTGGCTGAATGGATACAAAAACAAGACCCATATATATCTGTCTTCAAGAGACCCACTTCAGTTCTAGGTACACATATATATTCTTTTTTTTATCCTTTTTTTTTAATTTTTATTGAAATATAGTTGATTTACAATATTTTGTTAGTTTCAGGTATACAGTAATGTGATTCATCTATACATACATATACTCTTTTACATTCTATTCCATTATAGATTATTACAAAATATTGAGTACAGTTCTCTGTGCTATATAGTACATCCTTGTTGACACATATATATTCAAAATGAGAGGATAGAAGAAAATATTCCATGCAAATGGGAATCAAAAGAAAGCTGGAATAGAAACACTCATATCAGACAAAATAGACATTAAAGACTATTATAAAAGACAAAAGACATTACATAATGAGTAAAGGATCAATCTGAGAAGATATAACAATTGTAAATATATATGCACCCAACATAAGATCACCTCAATATATAAGGTTACTGCTAATAACCTTAAAAGGAGAAATCGACAATAACACAATAATAGTGGAGGACTTTAATGTCCACTTACAGCAATGGACAGATCACTGAGACAGAAGATCAACAAGGAAACACAGGCCTTAAGTGATGCATTAGGACAGGTGGACTTAATAGACATTTATAGAATATTCCATCCCAAAGCAGCAGAATACACATTCTTCTCAAGCACACACAGAACATTCTCTAGGATAGATCACATTCTGGGCCACAAATTAAGCCTCAGTAAATTTAAGAAAACTGAAATCATATCAAGCATCTTTTCTGACCACAATACTATAAGATCAGAAATCAACAAGATAAAAAACTGCAAAAAACACCAACATGTGGACACTAAACAACATGCTACTAAAAAAAACCCAATGCATCACTGAAGAAACCGAAGAGGAAATTTAAAAATATCTATAAGTAAATGACAACAAATAAACAATCCAAAAGCTATGGGATGTAGCAAAAGCAGTTCTAAGAGGGAAGTTTAGAGCAATACAAGCCTATCTCAGGAAACAAGAAAAATATCAAATAAATAACCTAACTTTACACTTAAAGCAACTAGAGACAGAAGAAAAGAAAAAACTCAAAGTTATCAGAAGGAAAGAAATTATAAAGATCAGAGAAAAAATAAATGAAACTGAAATGAAGAAAACCATAGAAAAGATCAATGAAGCTAAAAGCTGGTTCTTTGAAAAGACCAACAAAATTGATAAACCCCTAGCCAGACTCAAGGGAAAAAAAAGAAAGAGGACTCAAATCAATAAAATTAGAAATGAAAAAGAAGTTACAATGGACACCAAAGAAATAAAAAGGATTATAAGAGACTACTACAAGCCAACCACATGTCAATAAAACGGACAACCTAGAAGAAAAGGACAAATTCTTAGAATCTTCCAAGATTAAACCAAAATGGAATAGAAAAAAAAGAACAGACAAATCACAAGTACTGAAACTCAATGGATTCACAGGTGAATTCTATCAAACATTTAGAAAAGAGTTAACACCTATCCTTCTGAAGATCTTCCAAAAAATTTCAGAGGAAGGAACATTCCAAAACTCATTCTATAAGGCTACTATCACCCTGATACCAAAACCAGACAAAAATCCACACAAAAAGAAAATTATAGTTCACTATCACTGATGAACATAGATGCAAAAATTCTTAACAAAATACTAGCAAACCACATCCAGCAATACATCAAAAGGACTGTACACCATGATCAAGTGGGATTTATCCCAGGGATGCAAGGATTCTTCAACTTCTTCAAATCAATGTGATACACCACATTAATGAACTGAAGAATAAAAACCATACGAGCCTCTCAAAAGATGCAGAAAAAGTTTTTCACAAAATCCAACACCCATTTCTGATTAAAAAAAAATCCAGAAAGTGGGCATAGAGGGAACCCACCTCAACATAATAAAGGCCATACATGACAAACCCAGAGCGAACACCATTCGCAATAGTGAAAAGCTGAAAGAAATTCCCTCTAAGATCAGGAACAAGACAAGGATGTCCACTCCCACCAGTACTATTCGACATAGTTTTGGAAGTCCTTCCCACGCCAATCAGGGAAGAAAAAATAAATAAATAAAAGGAATTCAAATTGGAAAGGAAGAAGTAAACCTATCACTGATACTATACCTAGAAAATCCTAGAGAAGCTACCAAAAAAAAAAAAACTGTTAGGCCTCATCAATGAATTTGGTGAAGTTGTAGGATACAAAAGTAATACACATCAATCAATTGCATTTTTATATACCAACAATGACAGATCAGAAAGAGAAATCAGGGAACCCATCCCATTTACCACACATCAAAAAGAATGAAATATCTAGAAATAAACCTACCTAAAGAGACAAAAGACCTGTACTCTGAAAACTATAAGATACAAACAGACAGAAAGATATACCATGCTCTTGGACTGGAAGAATCAATATTGTCAAAATGACTCTACTATCCAAGGCAATCTACAGATTCAGTGCAATCCCTGTCAAATTACCAAGGACATTTTTCACAGAACTAGAACAAAATATTTTAACATTTGTTTGGAAGCACAAAAGACCCAGAATAGCCAAAACAATTCTGAGAAAGAAAAATGGAGCTGGAAGAATCAGGCTACCTGACTTCAGACTATACTACAAGTCTACAGTCATCAAAACAGTATGGTACTGGCACAAAACCAGAAATATAAGTCAGTGGAATAGGAAAGAAAGCCCAGAATTAAACCCACACACCTATGGTCAACTAATCTATGACAAAGGAGGCAAGTATATACAATGGGGAAAATACAGTCCCTTCAATAAGTGGTGATGGAAAATAGGACAGCTACATGTAAGAGAATGAAATTAGAATACCTCCTAACACCATACAAAAAAATAAACCCAAAATCGATTAAAGACCTAAATATAAGACAAGATACTATAAAAACCTAGAGGAAAACATAGGCCAAACACTCTCAGATCCACCTCCTAGAGTAATGACAATAAAAACAAAAATAAACAAATGGGACCTAATTAAACTCAAAAGTTTTTGCACAACAAAGGAGACCCTACACAAAATGAAAAGACAAGCCACAGAATGGGAGAAAATATTTGCAACAAAATAAATGACAAGGGATTACTCTCTAAAATGTATTAATACCTTTTGTAGCTCAATACCAAAAAGACAAACAACTCCATCAAAAAATGGGCAGAAGATCTAAACAAACAATTCTCCAAAGAATACATACAGAGACCAAAAAAAAAAAAAAAATGAAAAGATATTCAACCTCACTATTTATCAGAGAAATGCAAATCAAAATTACTACGCAGTACCACCTTATACCAGCCAGAATGGCCATCATCAAAAAGTCTACTAATAAGAAATGCTGGACAGTGTGAGGAGAAAAGAGAACCCTCTAACCCTGTTGGTATAAATGTAAACTGATGCAACCACTATGAAAAACACTATGGAGATTCCTCAAAAAACTAAAAATAGAATTACCATTTGATTCAGCAATCCCACTCCTGGGCATCTATCCAGAGAAAACTATGACTCAAAAAGACACATATATCCCAATGTTCATTGCAGCATTTATACAATAGCCAAGACATGGAAGCAACCTAAATGTCTATCAACAGAGGAATGGGTAAAGATGTAGTACATAGACAAAATGGAATATTACTCAGCCATAAAAAGGAATGAAATAATGGCATTTGCAGCAACATGCATGGACCTAGAAATTATCATACTAAGTGAATTTAGACAGTGAGACACAAACATCATATGCTATCACTTATATGTTGAATCTTAAAAAAGGATACGATGAACTTATTTGCAGAATAGAAACTGACTCACAGACTTTGAAAAACTTATGGTTACCAAAGGAGACAGGTTGGGGGGAGGGGTGGGCTGACATTTTTGGGATAGAAATGTTCTAAAATTAGGTTGTGATAACGGTTGTATAATGATAAATATAATAAAATTCATTGATATTTTTTAAAAGATAGCACCTGAAGTTTCCTTGTGTCCTTCTGTAAATCCTCCCTACCACCTTTCCCAACCCCCAAGCCCAGGCAACCATTAAAATGCTTTCTGTCTATGCTAGATTAGTTTTCACTTCTTTGAATTATGTAAATGGATTCATAGAGAATGTGCTCTTTTTTGACTAGCTTCTTTTACTCAGCATAGTAATTTTAAGATTCATCCATGAGAAAAGGAAACCCTCCTACACACTTGGTGGGAAAGTAAATTGGTACAGCCACTATGGAGAACAGTATGGAAGTTCCTTAAAATACCAAAAACAGAGTTACTATATGATCCGGCAATTCCACTCCTAGGCATACTTCCAGGAAAGATGAAAACTCTTAAATCAAAAAGGTACACGCACCTCAACGTTCACTGCAGCACTATGTACAATAGCCAAGACATGAAAGCAACCTAAATGCCCATCAACAGATGAATGGTTAAAGAAGATGTGATACACACACACACATACACACACACACACACACACACACACACACACACACACACACACACACTGGAATATTACTCAGTCATAAAAAAGAATGAAATAATGCCATTTGTATCAACATAGATGGACACATAAATTATCATACTAAGTGAAGTTAAGTCAGACAAAGAAAGACAAGTATCATATGATATCACTTATATGTGGAAACTAAAAAAATGATACACATGAATTTACAAAACAAAGGTAGACTTGCAGACAAGGGGAAATGCAGGGGAGAAGTAAATAAAAATTTGGGGTTAATGGATACACATTACCATATATAAAATACATAACTAATAATAATATACCATATAACGCAAGGAAGTATATTTAATATCTTGTAATAACCTATAACAAAAAAATCTGAAAAAGAACACATACATACACATATTACATATATGTATATGTAACTGAATCACTTGGCTGTACACCTAAAACCTTTTCAATTAACTATACTACAATTTTTTTAAAAAGAATTCATCCATGTTGTTGTGGGTAGAAATAGTTTATTTCTTTTTAATGCTAAGTAGTATTTCATTGTATGGATATATCATAATTTATTTACCTATTTTCCAGTTGAAGGGACTTGGGTTATTTCCAAATTCTGGCTGTTATAAATAAAGCTATGATTGACATTCATGTACAAGTCTTTTTATGAACATATGTTTCCTTTTTTCCTGAGTAAAAACCTAAAAGAAAAAAGTCTGGGTTGTAATGGTAGGTGCATCTTTAACTTTTCAGGAAACCAACAACCTATTTTCTAAAGAGGTTGTACAATTTTACATTCTCACAAGCAACGTATGAGAGTTTTAGTTCCCCCATCACCAATAATTGGTATTATCAGTGAAAAAAATGTGGCCATGTATACCAAGAACGGTAAAACACAACTCTACAATCTGATCTAGTAATCTCACATGTGAGAATCTATTCTTTAACAATTTTTAAATAAGGATAAATATACTAAAAAATGTTCACAATGTAATTAATTAGTAAAAAAATGCAAGTCATCTGATTGTTAAATCATACCAGACATCTCTGCCCAGTAGAACTTTTAGAGCTCAAGTCTCACATGATAAACTGGGAAGTGAGTGGCCCTTCTTGATAGAGGGCTTCCAGACACTTCTACCCACAGGGTCACATTCCAGGGTACACACACACACCTGAGGAAGACTGGGAGGGGACGAAGCCCCAAGAAATGGTCTGCATCAGTGGGCACAGAGACAGGGAGGCTCCACAGAAAGGACTTTTCCTGCCAGGACACAGATCTGAGGTCAGAGTCCCACTTAGAGCATTTCACTGATGTGGACTAGGAAAAAGCAGTAAAGTTATCAAAGTCCCCAGACTCTTGAAATGAGTTTCCTTGAGTTCAGCATTCCAGTGGCTACTTTCACTGTCTGAAAATGCCCTGCAGGTGGAGATGAAGACGCATTGACCTCAAGGACCCAAAGCTTCCCTGCTCTTGCCCCAGGCACTGACAGAAGTCTTTCAGTCTTTGGAGATCCTCCATCACCCAACAGTCCCTGAGGAGGGTCCATCTATCATCTGCTGCCACTGTGCAGGACCCGCCATGTCCCTCCTCTGCCTTATCAATGTCCTCCCTCGGCCTGCAACAAAAGAGCCTCACCCTTCTTGCTTCTGACAGTGGCCATCAGAACTCACTGATCCATGCCAATATCTACACCATAAGTGCTCTCTCCTGACGCCCCCAGAGCCACTCGTCTTCTGTAAACATGTGGGAGAACGTCCCTCCCTGGCCCTGCATCACTCGGTCTTGTGGACGTCAGCACATCCTCCAGCACTGCTATGGCTCATGGGCTCCTCTGTGAAAACAACAACCTCAGCTTCCATCCCTAAGCCTTCCCACCATCAAATTTAGGGACTGGGCTGGGACCAGACCCCACAGTATCCTCTCTACCTCCCTTGTCCTCTGCTCACTCTGCTGCTGGTGCCCTCACCAAGAGAAGCCAACTTTCTTCTTTCAGCCAAAATCCAAAAAGCTCCACAAATTGCATCTAATGCTAGATATTTCCACTCATATGGCGCATCTCTGCTCTTATTCAGTATGGGTAAACTGACCCCTTCCTGCACACATAAATGCCTCACCACTACCACCCCCTTTCTATGTCTGCTGGAAAAATCTTCATTCACCCCAGAGGGAACCAGACCCTCAGAGTCCTCTTGACTCCTGTCTCTCAACTCCATTCCCAGTCACCAGACCCTAATGAGTCTTTCCTGCTCGTTTCTCTCTTCCTCAGCCCCAGCTCTGCCAACCTCAAGCCCGGGCAATGAGACAGCCCCTCACTGCTCTTCCAGCCGTCCCCTGTCTCTCTCCCTGTGGCCTGTGGGACCACCACATGTGAGAGCAAAGACACCAAAGCACTTCTCTGGTCACGGCCCATTCCACACACAGACACACACTGCAATGCGTGTGGACTGTCATAAGGGGTGGACAGTCCCCTGTGAGCAGAGAAAAGCCATGCTCTATTACCTCATAAGCATCAGTAATAGTGGCCATTTACTGCACACCTGAGCCAGGCACTTTCAACACCTTATTTTACCAGTCTTCACACAACTCTGTGAGGTAGGAACTGATGCTCCATTGTACAGAAAAGAAGAATGAGGTTCGTATATTCAAATTACAGTTCTTCCAAAACAGAGGTTCTAAACCTACGTGAGGTCTCCAAACTCTGTGAGAATATAACAAGAGCTATGGACCCCCCCACCCAGAAAAACACAAATATAATACAAATATAATATCTATGCATTACATATTTATAATTGTAACATTTTATATATATACTATATATATACATATATTATATATATACATATGCAATGCAAAATCCTGGATACTGTTTCAAGGGATTAGCAGATACAGTGAAGGAATCCACACATCCCCTCTATTGGGGCACCCCCAGGGAAAAACCCCAGCTTAACATTGCCTTTCACACTCCCCAGTAGCAGGCATCTAGAATTTTAATTTTAAGCTAATGGTCTTGAATAGTTGAGGGTTTTTTTCAATATTTATTTTTTAGCACATTCTATCCCCCTGGAGTGGGGAGCATAACTCTAAGGAAAGACAAAAGAGTGGGTAAGCCATTACATTCCAATTCCCCTCAAAAAGCCAGTTGCTGTTTCTCTAAACGTGTGAAGGCATCTCCCCTGAAGAGCCGGTGCAGCTTTAAAGGAGATGAGCCGAGGAGAGCCTGTAACTGCATGGAAAGCAACCCACAGGGTTAAAAAACCAAGCTCTTTCCTTCAAGATCAGAATTTAATCTGATTGGTGTCAGAAATACTTCCTTGTGGCACCAGAATTTAAGCTTATGACACCAAAAGAACAGTGAACGTCCAGCTTTATAATCGCTAAAATGCCCTCGCCAGCCCCGGGTTAATAGGCTGTCATTCAGAACACAGGTTTAGCCTGAAACAAACCACAGCAATGACAAAACAAAACCTCTTCCTCTCCTCTCTCCCCTCCATCCATCCAAAATTTATTAGACACGTATTGAATGCTTGTGGATTCAGAAAAGTCCCCGTTTTCAATGAGCTCACAGCCTACAGGGAGAGACGGATGATTAAATGGATAATTATAGTGTCGTCTGAGTGTGGATAAATGTACCTCATACGGGACAGGTTAAATTAACCACAGAGCAGCCATACAATAGAGTCCTATATAGCCATTAAAAAGAATGACACAGCACCGTATTTATTGACAGGGAAAGATCCCCTTCAGTATATTAAGTGCAAGAGAAAAAAATCAGATTGAAAAACAGTATTTACAGTATTTCACTCTCCGTAAAATTATATTCTAAACACACACCAATGTTGGAAGGATGTTTACCGAACTGCCTACCAGTTAGCTCTGGGTGGTGTGTTTTCAGGTGATTTTTACTTTATCCTTCATGCTCTTCTGTTTTATTTATATAATTTAATTTTTTTCAGAAGTAAACATCTTTCTGTGTTAAAAATACTCCCTGCAGAAGATTCAACGTGCCAAGTTCAGTAATGGAAATGCTTACGCACAGAGAGGCAAGTGTCCACGCCCCGCTCACCTGGAGGGCAAGATTCTCTAAGGATTTGTGAAAAGTGAATGACTGTGTCTGGGCTTTGCTTCCATTTTTGGTTAGCCAGCTCTATGGACCAGAGCTTTCAAACCTAAAGATTTCGGGAAACAAGAGACGATACCAAATGGTCCACAGCTCTCACTACAATCAGTGGCAGGAACTTCTGCATTCTGCAAAAGTGAGCCCCCTTGATTAACCAAAGCAAGAGAATCGACACCCCCCCCACCATCCCCCGCCCCCCACCATGCACTCCACCCTCTGGACTATGTCTCCAAAGCACACAGCAAATCCACTCAGCCCTGATCCTCTGCCTTGGACCTGCCTTTCCTGCCCTCACACCCAAGCAAGCTCTGGGGTTTAAGTTCACTGATTCACTTAACAAACACTTATGGAGCCTCCCCTGTGTGTTTGGCTTTCGTCAAGAACTAATGTGTAGTGGTGGACAAAGACAGGTACCATCTCCATCCTCCTGGTCAGGACTTGGTGGGAGAGGGGCTGAAACAAAGGAGGCTCTGGAGTCAAATTCCCACATTCAAGTCCCGGCATCCCACTGACCAGCTGGGTAACATGGAAGTGTTGGTTAATCTTTGTGGGCTTCAGATTCCCCATCTATTAAAGGGGCACAATAAACCCCATTGGGTCGCTGTGGGGACCACATGAGATGATGCATGTGATATGCTCCACACAGAGCCTGGCACGAAGTGGCCCCGGATGAAGATTAATTAATATTGTCACAGCACTTATGCGTGTAATGAGTTGTGTAAAGAAGAGAGAGCAGAGCCCAGGAGCTCACAGCAGGGTCACTGCCCAACTTTCCAGGTAACAGTGGTCCAACAGGGAAAAAGGAAAAATGTCACCATCACTCTCTTTCATTAAAATCGTGGCCATGGAGGATCCACAGCATTGCTGCAACTTCCTGACCACACGGCTCAACCTGGGCAATACTGAAAGGACTGAGAAGGCAGAATGTTAATACCCCTCGTTCTGGGAAAATACATAGTAAGAGCCCCACTGTGCTGACCTTTTCCACACAGAATATTTTGATTAACTGGCCATCCTAGTCCTCCCCTGCAGGTCTAGAAGGCTATAAACAGAGAGCAGGATGTCTGGCCAGCCAATCATGTTTTTGGTTCGCTGAAAAGGTTAAGAGACGGCAATAAAGCACAGTGTCTGGAGGAGAAGCAGAACCACATCTGCAGCCGTGAAAGGGGGACGTAAGAAGGGGGAGCCACCCCACCTTGGCTCCTGGTCCTGAGCCAGGCTCAGCCCTTCTGCTGGCCAATTAATTCCAAGTACCAACATCTGCCCTGAATTCTTCAAGGTAATTAGCACCACATGTTATCAACAGGAAGCTGGTACCTGCGGGCACTTGAGATAATTGTTTCACCACTGGCATATCTCTGCCTGCTGTGAAAGGTCACTGCAGCCCATACGTTTCCACCGCCCCCACCCCTCTCATTCAATGAAAAAAACTGTCCCTTGTCATTGCTGTTCTAGCAATTCTTTGGTGCCGGGCTCAGAGCACCCAAGCAAAGGCTTCCCAGAGAGAGACATGCTCCAGAAGTTTGCAATGATTACTTCCTCTGACTTCTGACGTCACAAACCTGGCAATGCCCTCATACAGGCAGCAGTTGAGAAACATGGCATGGTTTGGTGTGTCTGGGACCCGGAATGCTCAGGATTAAAAATGCAATGGCATTAGATGACTGTGACCAAGACTGCTCGGGGTACCCCTGACAAATTCGGGGGAAGTGTCTTCAGGAGAACCCCGACTGGGCTCCGGCCATGTGACTGAGCCCTAGTCTCCCCACCCTAGGACACAGGCCATTCGCCTCTTGACTCTGGCCTCCCTGCTAGCACATTCCCTCCAGGTCTCACCTGGGCCGGCAGTGCTCCCGGAGCCTTTCCTGAAGCTGCTGGAAGAGGTCGGGTCCTCCCACAACCATCAGAATCATCAGCCTTGTTTCACTGCCAGTCCCACCCCACGCCGTCCCCACCCCCATCCAAGGACAGCCCGGAGGGAGCAGGGGTCCCAGCTGCCTTGTTCAGCCCCTGCTTCCAGTCTCACATACGCTCAATAAATATTTACAGAGTAAATTTTGAACACACGGAGGATACTGCTATTTGCTAGCTGATGCTCTGCTGCTTTACACTCCAAGTAACATGAAATTCAGGAGAATATTAGTCCCCCGGGGAAGCACAGTCAACAAATCCCTGATTCCAGAGCAAACAGGAGCAAGAAGAACCTAATTGGGAGGCGCGTCATCAGCTGGCGGCCCCAGCACGAGCTGCCCAGCGGGCGGCCGCATCCTTCCCAGGGAAGCACGTTCCAGACCACAGCCGCACCCTGTCGCCGGGAAGGGAAGCTTTCGTGCCCCCTCCCCGTCTTCTCCATCAGACCCCACAAGCCCTCACCCTCAGAGCTCTGACCACACTGGCTTCTCCCCACTTCTAGAAAGTGGCCACACCCTGGCTCTGGGCCTCTGGGTTTGTTTACTGTCTCTGCACCCTTCAGCTACCTCAGCCCTCTCCGTTTCTGGGTGGCCCCGAGGGGCAGGTCACCCCATGGCACCACATTCCTCTCCTGCTGTCACCTTCCATCCAGTGTGTGCTTACCTGACCAGTTCCAGCCACTAGACTGTCAGCCGCACGCGGGTACAGCTGGGATTAGCTCTGCCTTCACTCACCATTTTGTCCCCAGTGCCCAGCCCTCGGGGACACCCCAGGGAAGTCCGCAGGACGAGGAAACGACTGGCCCACCTAGGCACGCATCACCCACAATGAGTCTTAAGTGAGTGATAATATGTGCTCAGTGAACTAGGGTTTGAGAAATGGTGTGCTCTCACCTCACGACACATATCAGCGTGTTCTTTGTAAAAGTCTGAGGGGTCCTGCAAGAAAGCAATTCAGCTTTAACCCCATGTGTCCTGATTTCCCTGAGTATGAAATCCTCTCCCATTCCTTTCAGTGTCCTAGAGAAAAGAGCATGCCTTAGTTTGCAAAGGGTTCTCCTGCATGAGGTTTGTTTTTAAACGTCCTATTTAGGACATGTCCCATTGTGGCGCAGCGAAAACGAACCGACTAGGAACCATGAGGTTGCAGGTTCAATTCCTGGCCTTGCTCAGTGGGTTAAGGATCCGGCATTGCTGTGAGCTATGGTGTAGGCTGCAGACACAGCTCGGATCCCGCGTTGCTGTGACTGTGGTATAGGCTAGCAGCTGTAGCTCCGATTCGACCCCTAGCCTGGGAACCTCCATACACCGTGAGTGCAGCCCTAAAAAGACAGATACATACATACATACATACACACATAGATGTCCTATTTAAACAAACTGGTAAATGCAAAATTTTTCAGGACTGCGCTGAGCCATAATAGCACGTGGGGTGCGAAGGATCTGCAGTGACTCCTGCCTGCCCCCACCCCACCCTTCCTTCTGCGGTCCATGCGTGCCATGCTGGGTTCAGAAAACACCATGCTGGTAGAGGTGGACAGAAAGCCCCAAGGCTCATGTCTCTTGGGTCCAATCAGTACAAGAACCTGGATGGGCCTGGAGCTCACCGTCCTTTTTAAGTTCACAGTTCCTTTCTATTCCATCCTGGGCACACAAAATGAGAACAGTAATCGGCATTTACCCTTTTCAAATCACGTTACGAGCTATTACCTTTTTTGTCTCACGAGAACTCCACTAGGTAATTCACATATATTTATCCATGTTTGAAAGAAGAGAGGCACTGAGGCCCATGCAGTGTAAGTGACTTGCTCAAGGTCACCCTGGCCCGAAGCGGCAGAGAGTGAACCAAAGGACAGATCCTATGCCCCTCTAGCCGAGCCGCTTCCGTCTCTATGACAAGGTCATTCCTTCACACTGAGAGTCATCCTCCAAGAGACAGCTGCTGGCCCAAGCAGGCCTGCGAGCAGAGAGAACTCCCTTAACAGGGAGGCAGCCCCTGCTCACCAAGGGCCAGGAGAGCCCAACGCATCGACGGCGAGGCTGCAAACTGGTAGCCTATGAGCTGAATCTGGTGGGTTTTAACTGTTCAATCCAAATATGGCTGTTGTTTCTTAGCTGCCTATATTTTAAAATCTACTCAGGAGACCTGGGGATTTCATCCCTGTGGCCACCATCAGTGGCACAGAAGTCTGTCCTTCTGGACAGGCAAGACCCCTCCAGGTCACCCCTGACCCCCTAGCGTATGACACTCATTTATCTATCTGCTGGGCCCTGCGGGCACTAGAATTTGACTCTCTGCTTTGTAGACGATGGTCTTGTTCCCAAGGCCACCAGAACCAGCGGTGGGGCAGAGTGGAGGGACACAGAGAAAGCTAAAGAAAGAGGGAGAAAGCAGAAAGAAGGCCAACTTTTGAAGTCAGGAAGAACAACCCCCCTCAAATAATAAAAGCACATTTCTGCAACAACGAGAAAATGCAGCCATACATTTCCTTTAACCAGCAGCCAAACATTTTAATAATTATGCCTAGACATTCCCAGGCAATTTTAATTCATATTTGCACTTTTCTTAGAGAAAATAAAAAAGGAAGACAAGGGGTACAGAAAGTGAAAAATACTCAAAATGCCATCATTTAAATGGAACTGAATCCTTTTCAAAACACTGTCCAGTGAAGCCACTGCCTCGAGAGGTGTTTTGTCAGCTCTGCACACCCATCAACACCCAGTGAAAGCTATAACAAGCACCTGCCGTCTCAGTGAGCTCCAGATTCATTTGCTCTGGGGTGGGACTCTAACATGGCCCCTGTGCAGCAGGAGCAGAGACAGCGGGGTCGTGGTGGGGTGTGTGTGTGTGGGGGGGGTGACAGCCAAGGAAACTCTCAGGCCTATATGACAGGTGAACTTGTCATATGACATTTCAAAGCCACACACTACATGAAAAGGAGGCAATTTCATCCAGGGCAGCAGCATCTCCACCCCACCTTTGTCAGGCCCAGCTGGCATCAGAGGGGGAATACTGATGCAGAAATTGCCAAGCACGCTTTTCAAGTCCTTCAGAGTTCAACCATTCAGGTTGCTGCTTTCTTCTAGTAAACTCACCTCGTGCTGGCGGTGGAGTTGGTCAGCTGGGCAATGTATAGCGGTGGAAATTAATTTCTCCCCAAAGCAAACTCTCAAGTCAGCATGCCTTCCAGGTTCAGGTTCACCGTTGCTTCCTAAAGGAAGCCCTCCACCATCTCTCCAGCCTTCCCCACACTCACTTTCCTCCCAACTGCAGGAGTCCTTGGTTTTTTCAACACCTGGTCTGCTGCCTTGAATTATTACTTTTTTTTTTTCTTTTTACATGTGGGTCTTTGTGACTGGCAGCCAAGCAACTGGTCCTTCAGGGCAGAACACGGTCTCTTACCTCTCTTGCAAATACCCGTGGCAGGTGCGAGAATGTCCACCCTTACACAGAAGGCACGCTGGCCATGAGACTCAGGGGCTCCAAGGGTGGAGGAAACAGCAGAAGCACAGGCCTGGAGGACCATGTGGCTGGAAGGATGGGCATCTCAGTGGCCAATGGCCAGGGCTTTTCCAGCTCCTGGCACTGCCTGAGGCCTGGCACCCTGGCACTCCCCAGAGGGGAGGCAGGACCTAGGAATGACCGAGGCCAAGTTTCTAACTGCTTGGTAGGATGGAGACTCAGATTTACAGAAAGGAAACACGTGACCCATCTGAGTTTATGACCGGGCTTCTCTTTGGCTTCAAATCTAACTGAGCAGACAGAGGGAACAAAAAATGAAGTGTGGGTTGTCAACCTCAATGCAGTGGGGGCAGGGATTGAGACCACACTGGAGGAGGGCACTGCACAAGATCTAGGAGCAGAGAATAGGGTATGAGCGCGTCCAGGTCTGGGAATGTTGGATAGATTTGCTGATGGAACCACAGCGCCTATTTGATAGAATTTCCCTACTGGTCTTAGTAGGAACCGGAAGTCTCCAAGGACAAACCACTAAAGGCCACCTGGAAGCCCCTGAGGAGGCAGGGTACCCCTAAGCAGTGAGTTCTTGTTCCAGGGGAAGACATCAGGGTGCAAGCCATGCCGTGCCACGCTGCAAGTGGCTGTAGGACGTGAGCCCAGGTTCCCAAACCCCCTCTACCAACAAGAAGCATGCCCGGTACATGACTGAATGAATACCAAGTGAATGTCCATAAATAACAAATGTTGGGAAGGATGTGGAAAAAAGGGAAACTTTGTACACTGTTCGTGGGAATGTAAGTTGGTGCAGCCGCTGCGGAGAACAGTATGAAAGGTCCTCAAAAAAATTAAAAATAGAACTTCCATATGACCAGCAATTCAATTCCTGGATATATATTTGGGGAAAAAATGAAAACACTAATTGGAAAAGATGCATGACCCCAAAGTTCATAGCAGCATTATTTTGCAAAGGTATGGAAGCAACCTACATGTCTGTCAACAGGTGAATGGACAAAGATGTGGAACACATATACAATAGAATATTACTCGGCCTTAAAAAAGAATGAAATTTTGCCATTTGTTACAACCTGGATGGATATGGAGGGTATTATGCTAAGTGAAATAAGTCAAACAGAGAGGCAAATACTCTATGATATCGCTTATATGTGGAATCTAAAACAAACCAGTGAATATAACAAAAAAAAGAAACAGACTGACAGATATAGAGAACAAACTTGTGGTTACCATTGAGGGGGGCAAGGCAAGGGTAGCAGAGGTAGAAACTACTGTGTATTAAATAAATACAATACAAGACCTATTATACAGCACAACAGATCCCGCCAATATTTTATAATACCTATAAATGGAGTATAACCTTTACAGAAAGTGAAACACCATTATACATCTGAAACATAATATCATAAATGAACTACGCTTCAATAAATACATACATAAAATTTCCCCATAACAAAAAGAAAAAAAAAGGAAAAAATCCACAGGGAAGGAAAAACCCTGCGTGAACAGGTCTGTGCAGTGGAGAGGCCCAGCAGCGGCCCTCATCCACTGAAGGACTCATTCTGCAGACATGGCCGCGTGCCACACACCCCACAGCTCCTCTAGCACGAGAGGTAGGCAGGAGCTAGCAGGTGCGGACAGACCTGGTCGCTGTCTTCACGGAGCTTGCCCTCTGCATGAGCGGGGAGGCCACCCAGCGCTGCCCAACGAGCCGTCTCAGGGAGGGGTCGGTGCAAACAAAGAGACGCAAAGCAAGCGAGAATTAAAAAGTGTTGGATGAGAAGAGACTTTGGGAAGATCCAGATGAGTGTTCTAAGCAGGGGGAAGAGCAGGCACAAAGGCCTCTAAGGCAGCGGGGAGTCCAGCGGGAAGAGCAGGAAGGCAGTGTGGCCGATCCT
>PVHT020000128.1:947432-994706 GCA_004024745.2 Catagonus wagneri
AAGGGGGGAATGGGGCGTGGGAGGAGGGGAATGAGGGTGGGGGGTATGGGGGGGGCAATGGGGGGAGGAGGGGCTATACTGTGGCCCATTTCTCATCCACATGAGCAAAGGTGCAGAACCACTGGTTACTCTCTGTCTCCCCCCACCCCCACCAGCCCCAGAGGGAATGGGGGCAGGGGGCTCACTGTGGCTGTTCCTAGCCCTGACCTTAGCCTCCAGCACCACTAAGACCCCACAAACCTTGCCCAGACAAGGAGGCTCATGGAGCACCCATTCTTCACAGAGATAAAATGGAGTACTTTACAGCCTAGAACTCTCTGAACACCCCTTTGGGGCCCAACATTTATGTTTGATACCTGTTCAAAGGAAGTTTTTCCTCAAAGTGTTAGTCACCACTCGTCTGCTACTTCTGCATCTAGCGAAGCCAGAAGCCCAAACAGTGCCTCGGTTTAAAGAAGATTCCAGAAGCTTCTCTCTCCCCTCTTTGAATCACTGAGGTGGGGCTGAGCTCCCCAGATGGAAACATCGAGGGTGCAGCCCAGGAGCAGCCCCTGTGACTGCGCCAGCAGGGGCAGCCTGCACCTAGGCTGGAGACCAGGGACCCGCCCCAGAAGGAGCAAGTAGGAGAGGACATGAGAGCAGAGGTCAAGGTTTGTCAGTGCAGCCCTGGGAGCCCCCTCCATCTCCCAGCCCCTCTGCTCCTTCCCCAGGCTGCTGACCAGTTCTCACCGGGAGCACGGCTGCAGCGGCGCCCGCGCCGAGCGCAGTGCACCACCCACACTGCGGCCCGGACCTCGCGGCTCTGTTTACAGCCTTCCGAAGGTTCCCGCTGCCCAAGCGCCTTTCACAGTCCCGTCCAGCTTCCCTCCCCTCCAACTCCTGAACCAGCGTTTCTCACAAACCTGAGCGACCCAGCGCAGGCCTGTGACACAAGCTTCAGGAAACCATGATCCTTATCATGTATAAGCCCTAACGGTTTTGACTCCACCTCATTCCATTTGCTTTAAAGTCGGTTATAAAACACTAAATTAATTTCATGACCCACTAACAAGTCATGAACCACAGTTTGCGAAAATGATTTTGCAGTTCATCCAAGTCGTTTTTCCCTCTTGTCCCTGAGATTTCACACATTCAGCTCTTCCTTTTCTTTTTGTTTTTAGGGTCGCACCCGTGACATATGGAGGTTCCCAGGGTAGGGGTCCAATCGGAGCTACAGCTGCCAGCCTACGCCACAGCCACAGCAATGCCAGATCCTTAACCCACTGAGCGAGGCCAGGGATCGAACCAGCAACCTCATGGTTCCTAGTCAGATTCGTTTCTGCTGCGCCACCACGGGAATTCCCATACTGCTTTTTCTGTTGGAATTTCCTTTCTCTTCTCTATTTCTTTCTCTATTGCTAATTCAGTTGTTTTTGACCTTGGCAGCACATAAGAGTCACAAAGGATTCCTTAAAATTACACCAATACCTGGGCCCCTGTCCCCCCAGATTATGATGTAAGTGGTCACAGTGGGGCCCCGACCACCAGCTAACCAGCATGGCAGCTCCTGATATAGCCTGATAGACAAGAGTCACAGGAAGCCCAGAGACTCAGCTCACAGCCCTTGCCAGTCCTTGAGGATGGAGATCCAAAGAAAGCCATTAGGTCACAAAGCAGGGCTGCTGCCCGCTCACTCCTTCTGGCCCTGGTTCACACAGCACTCCCCCCAGGGACCTGGTCCCCAGTCCTCTTATATATCCACTCTGCCCTCTCACCAAGGATGCCCCAACCCAGGCCCCATACTCCTAATGCCAACTGGACACTTCCAAATGGACATTCTCAGATAATATGACTCATTGCAAACTCATGCTCTCATTCCTCTCACACAATTTCACCTCCTTCTCTCCCTCTTAATACTTCTAATTAACTAACTTCAAAATACCCAACATCCACAAGGCCCCTTCTCCCAGGCCCCCCACACCATACCATCCCGCTGGGCACCTGGTCTACTTGCTCTATTGCCGCTCCCCACACCCCACTTCCCGACCCCACTGTCCCACTGGCCGCTGGCCAGGCCGCACCCAGTTCATCCCCACTTTCCCCTGGACTGCAGGATAGCCTCTGCACCTCTCACTGCTTCCACGTGCGCCGCACCTACCAACCACCACAGAGCGGCAAGGCAAATCTTGCAAAGCCCAATTCTGGCCAGATCTCTATTCGCAACCCTCCAGTTAGCCCACCCTAGCCCACACTGTAGGTAAAAACCCCAGGGTCAAAATCCACTGCCATGAGCTGGTAGTGTGGGACCTTTTCAGCCACATCTCACCACGGCTCTGCCACAGGTGCCTGTGCTGCCAACCGGCAGGCCTGCCAGGCGTGGCATTTCTCAGCTATGCCTCCTACTCCCACCCTGTCCAGGCACCAATATCACCCAGTTGCCGGAGAAGGGCTCAGGGCGGGTGATACCATCAGGAGGAGCAGCCCGAAGGCCAGCTGATTCAGACAGTGGCCCCCCACTCTCCATGTTTGGACCATGACATCGGGTCACAGCTTGGGTTCATTCATAAGCGGAAAGCGGGGCCCTGAGGTCGTGGAAGCTTGGGCATCTCAATTGTGAAAAAAGAAGGTTATGACAGGAATGGTTTCTAGTGGGGCCGTGGGGAAGTGGCTGTGGGTGAGGCGGCACAAAATCACGGAAGTCAGGAGGGCTGGCAGCCTGGAAACTGCCCCAGACCTGCCCTCAAGTCAGTTACAGGTTCTCAAGGGGAGGAGCTTCTGCCGAAGTGTCTGTCTGTCCCCAGACAGGTAAGACTCACAAGTCCTCAGAGAAACATTATTCAGAGATATCTTCCCCTCGGCAGAGGGCTTTCCCCTCCCAGGGCCTGGGGAGACTGGGACCAGGCCCCTCCCACCCCGCTGCGCACGGAGAACTGATGCCCAGGGGTCCCACCCCAGGGCGTCCCCGTCCTACCCCGTGCCCTGTCCCTAACTCAGGCCTGTGCGCCCCTGCCTGGGTTAAGTGGATTGGGGGCCCTACTTTGGCATTCCACACGCCTAAGTGGGAATAATTACAACTCCTAATTATACTTCAATCACTACATACCAACACCGCAGCTGCTTTTAAGTTCTATTTTTCATTAAAGCAATGTTTTCAAGAGCCTGTTTTAAAAGGAAGGGGGAAAAAAAAACTACTGAATAATCATTTATGATTTAAAAGTAAATAAGAACAAATTATGATCATGTTTGTGAAACAAAACACTCTATCCAATCCAGTTAGTTATTAACCTAAAAATGTTTTTGAGTCACCTGCAGCTTCAGACTCGTGCGCTTGACTCAGAGACTCTGACTCTATGATTCCAGGGTTAGTTTCCAGAGATATTTTGGGTCCATAGACCCAAAAGCTATGGTGTTTCCAAGAAAGGATGGCAACATATTATATGGTCAGCTCGATAGGAGGAGACACCTACAGACAAAAATAACATTTCCTTGCACTGACAGAGCACTTTCCATCTTAGAGTGTATATTCAGAAGTATCTGTGCATAGTTCCAAGCCTCACTTTCTTTGGTGGTTCTTAACCTTTTAAAGAGGAAGCTAGAAAAAGGCACATATACCAGATACACACAAGCTTTTGCATACAATTTTAAGATGCTCACAAGGTCAATAAGGCCATCCATGAAGCCCTTAAGATTTAAGATTTGCAAGCTTCTCGGTGTTCATTTGCTTGCTTCTAGTAAATGGTTAAAGCATGGAGGCACTTGCAAATTACATGCACTATGAAATTTTCAGGCAGAATTATCTACAATTCATTCTACAAATACTGACTATGCGCCTACTATGTTTCAGGCACTGGGCTCCTTGCCCAGTGGTGATAAATCAAATAGGGTCCCTTAAGGAATTCACAGCTCAGTGGAAGAGGCCAAGAGAGGACACACGTTACAGTGAGAAGGGAAGAGGAGGAAGAGCTGGAAGAACTCTGGTCCCTGTGATGCTGCCAGACTTGGCCTTGCCACCAGAGGAAGGCAGGTGGGATGGGAGGGCAGGGAAGTGCCTCAGCACAGACAGGCAATGACGGCATCAATACCAGGACCGGAGCCCCACACTAGGAATGCTGAGTCCCTTAAGGCAAGCCCTTGAGCCTGACTCAGTGGCCAGAGAATCTGACTAGATCGTTCATTACTAGGGATGTACTAAGTATTTTCTAAGGACCCTACAGTCCAGAAGAGACCCTGCAAGTCACAGGAAGGCACTTGGGAACTACCACAAGAGGGTCTGGAAAAGAACACACAACCAAAGTATACAGCTGACCCTTGAACAATGTGGGGTTAGATGCACTAATCTTCTGCACAATATGAAATCCATGTTTAATTTATAATCGCCCTCTGTATACACAGTGCCTCTGTATCTGTGCTTCTGCATCCGTGGATTCAGATGATCACAGATCACACAGTACCATAATCTGCACTATGGAAAAAAAATCTGGGAGTTCCTATGGTGCCTCAGCAGAAACAAACCCGACTAGTATCCATGAGGCTGCAGGTTTGATGCCCAGCCTTGCTCAGTGGGTTAAGGATCTGGCACTGCCGTGAGCTGTGGTATAGGTCGCAGACATGGCTCAGATGTAGCTGTGGTGTAGGCTGATGGCTACAGCTCTGATTCGACCCCTAGCTTGGGAACCTCCATATTCACAGGTGAGGCCCTAAAAAGAAAAAAAAAATATATCTGCATATAAGTGGGCCCGCACAGTTCAGACCCTTGCTGTTCAAGGATCAACTATATAAGATGCAATTAGGCCTGTCCAGGGCAGAAGAAGGCAGGGGGGAGTGCTCCCAGAGGGGGAGCTATGCAGGTTGGGTACCGAAGGATGGAAAGAGCTCCTGTCTGGGCGGTTGCTGGAATCATGTAACACCCTGGAAGGAAAGGCACTTGGTGAGAAGCACAGCGCCAGTCTCATTTTTTAAAACTGGTGTACCTACAAATAGTCCTTATTGTCCATGTCCATGACTTCTGTACCTTATCTATTATTGTCTATACACTGTCCTTACGCTCTAAAGTCAGACTCCCCTAAGTAATAGACAAACACTTCAAGCTATTACTGGGTGGCCTTGTGCCCTAAACCAGGCTCAGCTTTGTTACCTTTACTACATTTTTGTACAGTTCCTTTTTTTGTTGTTGTTGACTTTTTACAGCTGCACCTGTGGCATATGGAAGTTCCCGGGCCAGGGGCTGAATTGGAGCTGAAGCTACCAGCCTATGCCATGGCCCATGGCAACGCCACATCCTTAACCCACTGATCAAGGCCAAGGATTGAACTCACCTCCTCATGGATACTAGTCAGCTTTGTTACTGCTGAGCCAATGGGAACTCCTGTAGTTCCTTATTTTTTTTCTTGCATATTAGATTATGGGAGAAACAAACCAAAGGCCTAGTACTAGGAAAAAAATGGATATAAACCTTATATGATTTAGAAAAAGAGAATTATTTTGTGAGCCCAAAGCAGTAAATCTTTAGTCCCAGTAGTTCTCGCTGGACTTAAGCCAATCAACTACGTATTCAATTTTGAAAAAGAAAAAAAAAATATATATATATGTTTATATATATATATATAATATGTACATGTTTGTGCATGTGTGTGTATATATATATACACACACATATATACATACACACACATATATATATATATATGACTTTCAGTTTAATACAACCCTTTGGCCGTAAGCATTTATCACTTCTCCCTCTGAAAACCCCACTAAAATAACAGCAAAGTAATTTTAAAGTATAACTACCAAAGGCAAAGAGAATTATAAAGGACATACAAGGGAATAAAGATTTTCTACAGACTTTGGGAAGACAGCAAGTGGGTGCAGGGTTGGTAATATGCACAGCTGGGCAGGAAAAGCTACCACCAACGTGCCCACAAAATATATATGTCCATGATACACAAACAAATCGCTTCTTCACCCCGACGCAGAACCCCAGAAAGGCTCAGGACGTGAGGTTCTAGGTGCCATCGAAGGCAGGACGTGGGGAGCGTGGGGCACAAAACTGAAAAGAGGACGATTCATGGAAAGTCAGAGTACAAAAGGACTGTGCCTCCACAGCCCCGAATAGCCAGGTGACTAGCTCCACCCACCCTATTGCCAAAGGTTTATTTTCTGGAGAAATCCATCCAGACAGGCTCTGGACTCAAGAACATCAGGCACGCGCGAGAGAAATCTAGGTTAACTTGAAGTCTGCGGTCCCCCTTGCTCCACCACTCCATTTCCGGAAAGCTGGAAACAAGACATTCTCCTCCCAGGCTGTAGACCAGAGGACTCCTATCCAAAGGAAAGGTGGCCAGATTCCTACCTTTGCCTGGTGTCGCTACAGTGAAGTAGTGTAACTGGCCGATCATACATGCACACACGCACACACACACGCATGCACATAATAAATAGCTTTTTAGAACCCTGTTGTGAAACATTAACAGCTAACCAAAGACCACTTAACATTTGAGGAATTCTTCTGATACAACAGAGAGATCAAAACAAACAAAAAAGAACAGAGAAATAAATGTCAAAATTAAAAAAAAAAAAAATTAGCTGCTGCATCCAAGAAAAAGAAGATTCTTTTTGCTAAGGGAACAGAGTTGAAAAAAAGAAATCTGAAATTGAAAATAAAATGACCCAAATAAAAATTCAATGGAAGGCTTAGAAAGCAAAGGTAAAGAATTGACCCCAAAAGCAGAGTTTTCACCTAGTTTTCTCTTTCCTAGCAAGAAAGACCAAAGAAAGGGAGACTATTAAACATGGGATGCAGAAGATGATGGAGCAACACTTTCAAATAAGTTTTTAGCCTGAGGTTTCACAATCAGCTCAACTATTGCTCATGTGAAAGTGAATAAATTCATTCTCAGACCTGAAAGAACTCAAAACTTAAGCAGGGAACCCAAAGCGGCAAAGCTGTACTACCTCTGGCTGACTCAGCGCCACAGGCCTAGAGAAGAAAGAGTCCACGCTGGAAGCAGGAAGATGGAAGCTTCCAGGAAGGAAGATTCTAGGAGGAACACTAACACAAAATTGATAGTCTATTTCTGTGTGTATTTAGGAAAAGAATTTGATAGGAGTGTGGAGGCTGCTAATGTAAGAGAAATTAGGGTTCTATAAAAAGAAAACTCTGGGAGTTCCCTTCTTGGCTCAACGGAAACGAATCCAACTAGCATCCATGACGATGTAGGTTCGACCCTCACTCAGTGGGTTAAGGACCTGGCATTGCTGTGAGCTGCGGTGCAGGTCGCAGATGCAGCTCGGATCCAGTGTTGCTGTGGCTGTGATGTAGGCCGTGGCTACAGCTCCAATTCGACCCCTAGCCTGGGAACCTCCATATGCTGTAGGTGTGGTCCTAAAGATTAAAAAAAAAAGAAAAAGAAGAAGAAGAAAAGAAAGAAAAGAAAAGAAAAGAAAACTCTGCAGGTAAGATGTGGGGGAGGGGGAGACATTAACTCTAAAAAAATAAAATAAAAATTCCCCACAAAAGAAAAAAACTGTAGTTCTGTAGCTTGGTTTCTCCATAAACTAATCATAATCATAATCACATAAACACTGATTTCAAATTCAAACAAAACACACTACATGATCATACTGGAAGAATGGGGAAGTGGCAGTGAGGTGGGGCATGGAAGGTGAGCAGAGAATTCCAAACTTACCCACACTCTCATTAGAATTCGGTCCTCTCTAAAATGACTCATTTAAGAAATGGTAAAATAAATAAGCAGCAAGGACATACTGTTCTACCCAGGAACTAGAGCCAGTGTCATAATAACTATAAATGGAGTATGCCCTTTAAAAACTGTGAGTCACTATGTTTTATACCTGTAACATGTAATATTGCACATCAATTCTAAATAAATAAAAAGAAATGGCAGTATTAGCATATTATCTATAAATATGGAGTTAATTTCCCAAAGAGATATTAAAGGTGTGGAAAGCAGCTGACTCTGGGGGACAGAAATGAAAAGGGACGGGATAGGGGGGATATTCGACTGCTACTTTCCATTGCAAGTGTTTAATGACTGTGCATGTATTACCTTGATAAAAGTTAATTATATTTTTTAAAATAGCACGTGAAACATGACCACATTATTTAAGAGTATGTTTAAATGGTACAGGATTTTAAGGACCTTGTTATATTTTTCAGTTCTCTAAGAGCAGAGACACTTATAACACATGTCTACCTTTGAGCGTCTACCTATTCACTTTTTTTTAACTTTTATTTTTATTATTTTTTAATAGGTGTACAAAAATCATCACAACTCAATTTGATAGCATTTCTGTCCCAAACCCTCAGTGCATCCCCCCACCCCCTAGATTGTCTTATGTGGAAACCATAGGTTTTCCAAAGTCTGTGAGTCATTATCTGTTCTGCAAAGTTCATTGTGTCTTTTTAGTTTCCACATGTAAACGGTAGCACTGGATGTTGCTGTCTAATTGTCTGACTGGTTTCACTTCACATGATAATTTCTAGGTCCATCCATGTTGCTATAAATGTTGTTATTTCATTTTTTTTAATGGCTGAGTAATATTCCATTGTGTGTATGTACCATATCTTCCCTATCCACTCTTCTGTCGATGGGTATTTAGGTTGTTTCCATGACTTGGCTATTGCATAGAGTGCTGCTCTAATCACTTTTGACCTTCACCTGTGTGTTCAGGCACGTGTTCCACATAAAAGTAGGGCTATGACTGCTAACATTTCCCTACCACTCAGGAGTTCATGGCTCCCCAGGCTTCGGAAGTTCTGGGCCAGGCTTGCACTAACGGTTTCATGGTTGGCCCAACCTGTCTGGCCCACATGCTAATGACTTCATTCATTGCTCCCTATGATAACAATGGCTGGGCCATGGTTTTTAACAGTTGGAGGTCTAAGCAGCCTGCCAGGCCCGGCCAATATCACTGTATGTTAAGAAATCCAACTGACCCTCAGCAGGAGTGGGGAAGCTGCTGGGCCAGCTTCTCCTCTGGGCCAACGCTCAGTACCAAGTCTTCTCTCAATTCATCCTCAGTAGGAAGATGCTAAGTGTCTTTTTCCAAGGTCATAATCCCACAATCGTGATGATTAATAACCTCCCCATTGTGAATGTCACATCTTCCCGAGAAGTCAGCAGCAATTAAGTCCCTACAATCTGTGACACCCCCTGGGGCTGGGGTCCTGAATATTCATGGCACCCGGGCATGCCTCCTTCTGGAGGTGCCAGAGGCTCTCCTTCTGGCCTGATGTGAGAGCCAGCCTGTGTGCGGAAGCCTGCCGTCAACAGACTATAGAGTGGGCCAGGCTCGACTCAGACATCTCAGTCCCATTCCAATTGCATCCTACTCAGCTTTAATTGAGACTAATATCCTCTCACAACTGGCTCTTAGGTATTTCAGCAACAGACATCCTGCCTTAAGCGACTCTGCCAGCCTCCAGCCTGGCCAGTTTCTGCCCTTCTCCTTCCCCACCCTGGCTGTTCGCCCATCGGACCCTGCAGGAACAGAATACCAAGGGCACTGTCAGGACTCCAAGCAGATGGGAGAAGCCAAAGCAGAACTGTTACCGAGTCAGAGACATCACAGCCTCGCATGAGCTCCTTTGCCCGACTCTGAGGGCCCCCACAGAGGAGATGTAGGAAAGTTCTAGAAGCAGTGCAGCTATCATTGTCTCTGGCAGGACCAGACCTAGACTATCTGCAATGCTTTCCAGATCTGCCCCTGCTGGTGGCCATGCTGGACTAAAAATTTACATGCCTCTTTCGATTCCTCAAAAGAGATTTGCTAAGCACCTACCACGTTCCAGGCACTGTGCTGCAAACTAGAATTTACTCAAGAAGACAGACAAGGTCCTTGCCCTCGGGAGTTTAGAGGCCAGGCAGACTGAGTCAGTCATCTCACATGTAGACATGGCCTAACAAATCTGATCAAGGGCCATGAAGTCAAAGTGAGGGGTAGATGGTGGAGTAAAGAGAGGGAACCTAAATCAGATTACAGGTCACATGAGACCTCTGGAGGGCCGGCTGCAGGATGAGTGAGAATTAGCTGGCTATGGAGAACAAGAACACATGAGTCAGAGGAAAAGTCTGTGCTGTGCCCTGGGGTAGGACTGTGACAAGCAGTCAATACAGCTGACAGAGCCAGCAAAGGGGAGAGCAAAGCGAGAAGAGGTCACAGAAGTCCTCAGAGGATGGATTATGCCAGACGGGTCAGGCACAATGGGAAGTCACTTACTAGGGCAGGACAGCTTTTTTCTGTGGTTTGGGGAAGATTCTGGCCACAAACTTTAGAGCACAGTCCCAACTTTTCCCATCTGGAAAACACTTTCCCAAAATAAACTAAATGTGTTCATTCATCCAGCAAGTCTATGCCAAAGCAGTAAGACTGAATCTCCCACACCATGGATGAAATTAGTGGCATGTGGTCCACGGTAGCACTTGTCCTAAAGAGATGCTAGGTGCTTCGCTGCCTGGGCACGTGGAGGCCAAAGGGGAAAACACAGGTTCCTTGACCTCGAGAGGCTGTGGAGAAAAGGAGGACAACCTGTGTTTCCCCAAATAGGAAGGGCCCTTTCAGACTCCCGTTCTAAGGGGGTTCTTTTAACTTAGGACTTCAGAAGGAAACCAAGCAGATTGAAAGGAAATGAAATTCACTTTGGGATGAGAAATCTGAACATGTACCAAGTGATACTTTTCACAGGGACACACACACGTTCCAGTATCAGAATACGGCACATTCTCTGCTAAGGGGCGGTCCTGACAGTCAGTGTTGTAGGAGCTAACGGGGTGAGGGATGGCTCTGCTTTTCAGCAAGAAAAGCCCCCACTGAGTTTACCTCATCCCCATTAACTCACCCTCTGCACGTGGGCTATTCCAAGAAGCACTTTATAGAGAATCGCAGCAGAACACTTCAGAAAACTTCAACATGGAAGATGCTTTTTGATGGGGCCTAGGAGGTAACAGTTTTAGTCCCAAGAGTCTGCATTGGCACTGACAGCCAGTACAGAGCTTTAAGGTGACCCAGCCCTTGGGAACAGCTTTTCAAAAAGATTGGAAATGGGCCCCTATCTTATCCATTGAGGTGTAGAAGCGGTGCCTATTACCCAAACTGCTAGGTATGAAAGGAGAGAACGCAAGACGCAGCCACAGTGAAAGCTAAAATTACCAACAGCTCCAGCTCACCTTTGTGCTTCCTGTCTCCGCCGCTTTTCAATCAGGCATTTTTTCCAAACCTACTGAAACTCAAGTGCTGGGCGGGGCTCCTGTCTGTTGCCAGAGCTTTTTCCTAAGCCTCCTGGAAAAGCCAGGAGCCCCAGGTTCTTGTCCTATCTCAGTTCTCTTGTCTGAGGGCACTGAGAGGGGAGCCTCAAGCCTTGCCAAAGTCTCCTTTGGAAAGTCAAGTTCCAGGAGCCTCGCTCTGCAGAGCAAAGGGTTAGAGCAGGTAAAGAAGAGTGAACAAGGGGCCTTTGGCTGAAAGGAAAACTAGGGCTGCACTGGGGCTGATTCCAGAGTTCTTAAAAGCTTAAGGATATAACCACCAGCAAACAAAGCAACCGTGATACAAAGTCAAACTGTGTCCTCCTCTCACTTGCCGCTGGCTTTGCCTGAATTGAGGGCCTCGCCACGGTCTTCAGAGTATCGCAGCCATCTCCCCACCTCCAGCCTTGCCTCTCCAATCCAGCTCCCCCACCGGGACCACTCTGCTATCAGAGTGACTTTTCCCAAACTCAGTCGTGGCTCAGTCACTCCCACTCTGAACACCCTTCAACAACCATCTGCTGCCTGTTAGAAAAAGCCCAAGCTCCCTAGAGTAACATACGTGGCCTTCCGTATCCATCTCCTGTGACCTTCACTGCCTCCGATTCCCCCCACTCCTCTCTCTCCCCCACAACCCAGCCCTCCCACTCACAGAAATGCACTGCCGGTGACAAGTCCCGGGCGTGCTGTAGGGCCTGCACGCCTGTGCCTTTGCATAGGCTCTTCTCTCTGCAGGGATGCTTTCTCCCTCCGCCTTAGCTGTTCGCCAAACTCCTTCTCTCAAAATACTCCATTGTTAACCTCCCTGTGAAGCCTTCTTTGTTCTGTTAACTGATCTCCATCATCCAGTATGACCTGTAAGGACAAATAGCAAGAATTGATTTAAGGGCTTGTCTACCCTCCCCCAGACCAAGTTCCTTACAACACAGATTCAAAGTTTATCCTTCTTCGGTCCCTTACCCAGCACCTAATTATGGATGGTCTTCACTTCGTCCGTCATTAGATAGAACCATCCCCATTTTGGAGCCGAAAAAAACTGAGGCCTAAAGAGGTGAGTCACAATGCCCTGTTAGCAGTAGACTTGGATCTAGAAACCAGTTTATCCAACTCCATTTTTTTTCCTTTTTTAAAATTTTTAATGGCCACACCTGTGGTATATGGACGTTCCCAGGCTAGCGGCTGAATGGGAGCTGCAGCTGCTGCCTAAACCAGAGCCACAGCAACCGGGATCCAAGCCGCATGTTTGACCTATACTGCAGCTCACAGCAATGCTGGCTCCTTAACCCACTGAGCGAAGCCAGGAATTAAACCCACACCCTCATGGATACTAGTCGGGTTCTTAACTCACCGAGCCACAACAGGAACTCTGATTTATCCAACTCTTGAATAAACTCCAGAATATTTTCCACCAGTGCCCCTTCCCACTCGGGGCTGGGTCTGCCTGTCCTGCAGAAGGTCACATCTTCAACCTGAAGTCCCATTCAGCCAGAGTCACATGATACAGAGGTCTCTGGGGTCTGGGTGTCAAGACCAAAACACAGCACTCCTCCTGGGCATTGCCATGTTACTTCACTGCCTTTTCACTTCCAGGGAGTTCACTGAACACCCTGGAAGCAGGTCTGCTTAGATGCCTGAACTCACTCACGCTCCTGAGGGGCCATGGAAGGCCTCATTCAAAGCATAGTTTGTCAGGGAGTAGAAAGTGGCTCAGCTGAATGACCTTGGACCAAAGGTCAAGGTGGCACAGGGGCTGAGAAGGCCTATATTCTCCACATTGTCTTAACCTCCCAGAGTCATAAGTACAGAGAAGGCCATTGGGAGGGAGCCTTTAATTACCTGCAGGTGTCCCAATTAAGCAGCTTTGCCTCCCCAATTAGCAGTCCCTTCCATTGGAAATCATTAGGCTTAATTCCATTTCCCAGGAAACATCCTCATCAAGCAAGCTCTGTCCCCAACTCCTGAGGCAGCCAGACTCCTGCTGACGTCAGCTGGGCCCTGTCTGGCCTAGACGATGATGCTAAATTGGGCTCTGGGTCAATTTCCCAATTAAGTACTTCCCTTTAATTATACTGCTTTCTAAGGTTTAGCCAGACCAAGGGTCTGTGTTTCTTCAGTTACTTACTCAAGGTAAGAGCATGTTCTAAGGAAGCCCCGCCCTAAAGGACACAGATCTGTACGCACACTCCGAAAAAAGCATCTCTGTTATAAAAATAAATAAATTAACCTCCACCAGCACGGGGTGAGAGCTACCAAGCCTAGCCTGCTGTCAGGAGGCCAGGCAGGAAGGCTACGGCGCCTTCACTGGCAAAACCAGAGAAGCCCCGTTTCTCTCCTCTTTATTTCCCTTCTCTATTTCTCAAAATTAGTAAGCTGAGGGAGAGAAACTTGAGGGAAGAGACCTTTCCAGGTGCAGAATGCCCACAGAATTTTTCAAGTTCCCAGTCTGTGAAGGCAAAAGATTTGGGTCGGAAGGTAACAGACAGAGCCCAGAGAAAGAGGAGAATTCAGAGCTGTCCCCAGTCATTCTCCGGCTGACAAAGGGTTCACTGTCCACCCAGGGACTCGTTTTCCCAGGCTACACCAGCCCGAAATCCGTCACCCCGCAATTACGCCAGAGCACCGTCCCGGCCCCCAGCCCCCAGCACGGCATCCTCTTCGCACTCCTCTGCTTTCTCGCTTCCTCTTGCTTCATTCTCAGCAGATTTAAACCTACGAGAGAGGAGAACGGGAGGGAGGAAACATACGAGATGGACTTGGTTGAATCACAATTTAAAGTCCCTGGGAACTTAGCCATGAAAACCCTACAAATACATCTTAATTTTCACTCTGAAACAGACGATGAAGTCCAAATCAAATTCTGTTTCCTTTCACTTTTTTCATATCCACAGTTAATCACATTCCTATGAAACTGAAGAGAGAGAAGTGCCCCTCTCCTTGATATGAAATTTAAAGTGGAGATGCTTAGAAGTGCATTTGCCATTGTTGCCTGGAGAGCCTCACTCACTCGCCCTCCAGAAATTAGATCAACACCCAGCCATTCCTGCTGTTCCCCTAGTCTTCACAGAAGTGCTGGCCTCTGTGATAATCACCCTCTACTGACTTTTCCCCCAAATTATTTATTTTTAAAGCTTCATTATCAGCTTGCCTTAATTCATTCTATTCAACATTGAGGAACACTTTCCCAAACCCCAGGGAACTCTGATCCTATCCCAAAATAAGTGAGGAAAAAAAAAATGTGTCTGTATGTGGTGCGTGTGCCTGTGTGTATGTGTAAAATTTGTCTGAAGTCAATTGTTTTCTGTTGCCTTTTACCATTTCTTCCAACTCTTCCCCAAAGACAAAACTACTTAGATCTGATAAAGCCTCTGGCCTGTCAGATGAGCCTCCCTTGCTCGCTTACAGAAATTGTCTCTGCTCTGAGAGAGGTCTAGAGACATTTCCCGGCACAAGTCACAACTTGTCACTGCGTCCAGTTTCAAAGCCTTTTGGCTGGGGAAAACAGGATTCCTCAAATTCTCCTGTTAAGTCTCAAGTGCCCCCTGAGAATTCAGATAACCTGTGCCCCCTGCCTCACAGCCCCTGTCATCCAGGCCTCTGTGCTAAGCTGCAGGAGTAAGCCAGGTAAAGGCCTTGTGATGAGAGCAGAACGAGACATGATACTAACCTATTCCTAATAACAGTTACATCGGAGGCCTAACTGTGTTCCAGAAACCACAGAAAAGTGCTCTCCCTAGATTATTTCACTTGTGATAGTTATTACCATTACCCACATTTTGAAGAAAAGGAAACCGAAGCTTAGAAAAGTCAAGTAATTTTTTCAAGAACATGCCACTAGTAAGTGACCGTGCCCAGAATTCAAACCCAGTTTGTTCAACTGCCAAGTTGTCAGAAACCTCAGAATTGACAAGAAAGGAAATTAACACTGAGCTAGCATTAATATCTACTATCTTATACAGTAAACCTTGATTCCGGCCCTGCTTACATTACTGCAAATTAATGCATTATATTAGATCTCACCCTGGCCTCAGCTTCTGACTTCAGGTGAATCACTTTCCCTCTGAGTCTTAGTTTTCTCATCTCTGCTGTGAGAATATTGGACTGACTGATCCTGTGGGAAGCTTCCAGCTCTTAGTCGAGGATTCTAGGTAGCTGTGACATAGGTAGTGCTATGGACAGACATTTAAAGTTGCAGGTGATCTAATCTAGGCATATCAACTGCACAGCCTACATGCCAGCTCTTGCCTCTGCTGTGCCCATGCAGGCATCACTAATGGATCACAGTCCTCCTCCTTGTTTAGTCTAGTTGTAGCCTTACGATCCTTTTCACTTCTATGCTGAGGAAGCAACTGCGTGAGACAAAGGCATATTGGATAAAACTACTTGCTTTCCAAATTTACAGATAAGGAAACTGAGACCCAGAGAGAGTATGGGAGTCAATAAACATATTTTGGGCAATGAATGCGTGCCAGGTCTTATGTTAGATCCCAAAGAAAGAAAAAAAAAGTGACATAGTCTTGTGCTCTAACAACTTTCAGTTCAGTGAGAGAGGCAGGCTGTTAAACACTCAGTTACAATACTGTGTAACAAGTCTTATTGAGCCACAAGGAAGACCCCCTAACCTGGACTACAGATTCATGGAAGGCCTCCTACAGGAAGCAGCACTTAAGCTAAGACCTCAAGGGAAACAGGAGCTTGTCAGGTGAAGAAGAAGTAAGAAGGCCACTCTAAACAGAGGGAGGAATCCAACAGTCCAAGGAAGCTCAGACCACTCTAGGAGTTGGATGTTGCTAAGGATGGCTAGAGCCTTGGAGTATAAAATACAGTGAGTTTGGGAATGGTGAGCAGAAAGGAAACCAGCAGGGGCCAGCCCATGAAGGGCCACACACGCCATGATATCAAGGCTGTCCTCTAAAGACATGGCTGCACTCCCCTCCCTTGAGAGGCAGGGTCTCTGTCCAGTCTCCTTGAAACTTGGCAGGCTTGTAACTGCTTCATCCAAGACAGTACTATGGAGATGAGCTTATGAGTACGTATGACTGAGCCATATGATTTATGAGCCTAAGCCATGAAACACCATGCAGCTTCCACCTTCTTTGTTGGAACTCTGACTCTTGGAGTCATGAGCCACAGCAGAAGAAGAGCAACTACTCTAAGACCACTGTGCTGGAGGGGCCACATGTAGGTGCTCCAGCTGACAGTCCCCCTAAGCCCCGACTTTTGGCCCTCCCCACCAGCGTGAGTGGAGCCATCTTGGACTTCGGACTAGCTCATTACCAGCTGAATATGACCAAGTGACCTCTGTTGGTGCTCCGTGGAACAGAAGAATTGCCCAGCTGAGCCTTGCCTGAATTCTTGACTCACAATTTATGAGATATAATAAAATGGTTGTTGTTTTAAGCTACTAAATCTTGGAGTAGTGTTTTTATGCATCAGTAAATAACCAGAGCAGCAAAGGAGCAATGCAGGTTTTTAGGAAGGAGAGCAACATGATTAGATTTGTTATGGACAGAGCACCCAGGCTGCTATGTGGGGAATGGATTGGGAACTGGGGAGAATGGTGCAGAACAATGCTTTGCACTACTGCAGTTGTATGGGTAAGTGACAACCAAGATAGTGGAAGTAAGGTGCAGAGAAATGCTGAGCATCTGATTTGATGTATATGCATAAGTTAGAGTCAACAGAATGCTGTGATTTATGGGAGTGAGGAGAGTCAAGAAAGATTCCCAGTGTTCTGGCTCGGGTGACTGAATGGATGGTGGTACCACTGCTGAGACAGGGAAGTTTGGAGAAGAAGCCTGTATGGGAATTGTGGGGAGAAGAGTGGGTCCATTTGAGACATGTGCAGTGAGACCATATAGAACGGGGTGGGTAGCTGCTGGAGAACTCAGGAGATCCACCTGGACTGGAAACCCAGATTTGAGAGCCATACACTAAGCGATGATGGTGGAAGCCCTGAGAGAGATGGAAGGACCAGGGATCTCAAGGGGCAGAAGGAAAAGAGGAAATTAGGGGACAGAATCACAGAGGATGGCAGAGCTGAGACCAAGGAAAGACAGAGCACACCCTGGCCACCAAAAGCTACTCCTCCTGGTCGAGCCCCAAATGTTTCTTACCATGTCCCTTCTCCTGCCTCCTGTTCCCTAGGATCTTTGGGGCTTTGAACATGACAAACACTGAGGCTGAGGAAATTTGGGACCATACCCTCTCCCCTGGGTGCTCATCAGATATGCACATGCCACCCCACGCCAACTTGTTTAATTTTTTAAATGCTCTGCTCTATCCTCCTCTCACCATTCCCTCCAGCCTGATTGTTTTCTTTTAAATACTCCTCATTTCTTTCCCATTTCATTTTCTTTCATCTGCAACCTGCTATTAAGGTTGTTTTCCCCACAGCTATTTTGACACCAAAGCAGCTTAATCTATTCTCCTAATTAGCTTGTGATGCATGCACAGAACCCACAACTCCTGCACAACAGCATTCTCTCCAGCCATCTCCCACACAAGGAAGCTTTCCTCCTTCCCACTTCCCTCTTTCCTCCTTCCCACTTCCCTCTTTCCTCCCTCCCGTTTCCATGGCTCTTCCGCCTTATCTTCTTCCCGTGATCAGGAGACCATGGACCTGGACCACTGACCTGCCCGGTGACTGCAGTAACTGCTCTTGGAGTTCTTCCATGGAGGGAGACATTGTCTCCATAAAGCCATTGTCAGAATGCGCCATGAGAAATAAGCAATATGAATGCTATGTCAGAAAGCTTTCTTTGAGAGTTAAATTCCAATGGGATAAGGAAACTCACTCGAGGGGGAACTCAATTGAGACACTGAACGGAGGAACCAAACTCAAGTCCAAATACAGGCAAATGTAAAGATGAGCCTGGAGAGTGGACAGACAGGTCTGGGGTGTGAGGTGGTGGAGAAGATGTTAAGGCGAGCAGCTGAGAGGTAAGACAGCATATTCCCCCTGATGTGGGGGTCCTTACGCCATGCAGAGGTGGTGCAACAGCCTCACAGAATCTCATGGGCCTTGACTTCTCCCGACTGCCTTCTAAACACACACACACAACGTATTTCCCCACAAAGCAGGTTGCTGATACGGCTAATGAGCCTAAGCTGGCCAGACCCACCTTGGAATTGGCATGACTGACTGGGCACAGCCCCAGTCCAAGGGAGAAGAGGAAGAATCTAAAACAGAGACCAGACTCTGCCAACTTGTTGACAACTGACTTAATACACTAAAAACCTCATTTTAGCCTCATGACAATCCTGAGCATTTTTCTCTTCTTAAAGAGGCTTAGGAGTTCTGTGGTAGCTTAGCGGGTTAAGGATCTGGTGTTGTCAGTGCTGCAGCTTGGATCACTGCTGCGATGCAGGTTCGATTCCTGGCCCAGGAACTTCCATTTGCTGTGGGTGAGGCCAGAAAAAAAAAAAAAAAAAACCCTTAGAGGCAATTCCTTGAAAGCTTGACAGAACTGTAGCTTTCTCACTGTTCCCAGGGTACTCCTCCAGCTCAGAAAAGACTCTCAGGACCATCCGCATGAAGTGGATGCTATCACATGTGGAGGGATTTACACCAGGCCTGAGACATGCTGGGCCCCCATGAGTGGTTCTCTAACTTCAAATGCCACACAACTCTTTCACAGTGCACTTAAAACCAAGGGGTCTCATGGCACTGCCCATGACGCCATCTAGGGTGTCATAACACAATCCCTCAACATAATCCAGGGATGTTACAGCACTGCCCGTGATGTAACCCAGAGCTGCACCAGTGCCTCTTCTGAAAACATCTGGCTCCTTAATCCCAAGAACAGTCTCTGTGGGCTGAAGTCCTCTCCCCAGCTTCCCCCCAAAACACCCCACCAGTCCCCGAAAGCAAGAATCTTGTTTTTATCTGAGCTTCAAACAATGTCTATAAACTCTCTGAAAAATCTACAGTCACTTGTGATCTGCATTTCTTTTTCTGAAGCTCATACCCTCCTCTCCAGGCCCCTAATTCTCTGCAGGAGAATTAAAGAAATTCACCATCACCCTTCAAAACATAACTCCTGCTCTTTCCCTGAGGGAAACTCTGTCCCCAATATATTTCAGGCTGCTTTCAATAAAGCTTACGGAACTCGGACTCCCAAAATAGTTATAGAAAACATTTCCTAGACGAGAATATATTTATTCTAAGAAGCACTACCTTCTTAATCTGCCTTGCCCTTTGCTCTCCTAAAAATTTCCCTAATTGAGTTTTGACAATGTTATATATTAAATCATAATTAATACAGTTAAAACAGTGTCCAGGCCAGCACTGTCCTTTTGCCCTTGTCCTATCAAAGCTGCTGGGTAAATACACACCTGCAGCTTCTGGAACATCCCAAACCTCATTTCTAAAAGCAGAAAAGTACAGAAATTGAAGGCATATGTTCTTGCCCTCAGAGGTAAAATATTTGCTGCAGCTGGCGGGTCTGGAGAATATACAATGTGGCCAAGAACATGGGTTTTAGACACCACAGGACTGGGATTAGAATTTACCAGCTAATCCACTTACCAGCTCCATGGCCTTAGGCAAGTTATGAATTTTTTCAACACCTGTATTTTTAATCTGTAAAACAGAGAAGACAACACTGCCTACCTCAGAGGATTATAAGGGCGAACATTACAAAGCTCCCAGCACTGAGCAAGGCACAGGGGGAGTGCTCAATAAATGATGCTTATTAAAAATACATTATGCTGGAGGTGCCTTTTATGAACTTCGAGCTTTGTGGTTTGGTGCAGGGGCTGCTCTTAGGATGAGAAGACCAGGTGCCTTCCAAAATAGGGTACCATCTGTGATTCAGCTGTGATCTCAGGAACCATCTTCACTGCCTAGCAAACGGTTTTGTTGCTACCAACCTTCAGACACCCTCCATCCTCAGATTGCTAAGAGTGATCAGTGGCCTTCACACAGACTCTTCATCCTCTATGGGCTGCAAAACTGGAATATTTCTGTGTTATTTCAGAGATGATTGGATGAAAATGGGCATCAGCAACCATCTAGTCCAAAACCCAAAGCCCACACATGGGGGAATTAAATCATTCAAGTCAACAAACACTGTATCTACCTCCTAGCCCAGCTCAGCTCTTCTTCCTGAGTCACTCCCACTCACCCTTTGGAATGGCAGCATATTAGCTTGGTGAGCAAATATTTAATGAGTATCTACTATGTGCCATGAAGCCTGCTAGGAAATGGGAGTAGCAATAATGTATAAAATGGGCAAAAACATCTCTGACTTCATGGAACTTACATTCTACTTGAGGAAGACTGACAATAAGAAAATCGTGAGTGGTATAGAGATGAACAAAGCAGGTTCAGGTGCAGAGGGAGGAAGGAAGAAGAATTCTCCAGTTTCTATAGAGTAGGAGTTGCTCCAAAGGGCTTTGAAAAGAAATCTGCAGAGTGAGGGAATGACATCTGGGAGGAGCATTCTGGAAGAGGAAACCACAGACACAAAGACCCCAAGTGGAAGCAGAATGAGTAGGATGCATTGGAAGACCAGCAGGAGATCAGAGTGCATGCGTGTGGTGGGGTTATCGATAGTGAAAATAGGAGAAAAGTTCAAAGAGATGACAAAGGGCCAGATGAGATGGAACTTTGAACCATGGCAGCATCGTGGGCTCTAACTCTGGAAAGATGGGCAGTCAGTTTGCATTGTGAGCAAAGAGAGACATTAGTATGCTTAAGCTCTTAAGGGATCACTGTGGGTGGCATACTGAGAACAGATGGCATCAGCAGCAAGGCAGAAGCAAAGAGGTCAGCTAGGATGTTCTTGAATTATTCTGAGAGAGCTGATGGTGACCTGGACCAGAAGATGGATGGCAATGAAGGCGATGAGAGGAATGCGGAGACCCCACTTGCTACAGGAAGCCTCGTTCTCCCTCCTGCGGTGTTTGCACCACCATACCACTTTCACCTTGTATTTTAATTCTTTCTCTCCCTCCACTGACTCTGAGCTTCTTAAGGTAAGGACCCTATTTTACACATTTATATAACCTCAGCAACTAACCCAGCGCCTACACAGGATACATAGTCCTAGTAAAATGAACAAACTTTTTCTCCTCCCACTATGTGCCAGATACTGTATGGATGAACATCAGTGGTCTATAGCCCTGGAAAACGTAGCAGTGAATGTTTAAGCCATTCAGGAGCGATCCTGAAGGTCCCTGGTTTGTTGTTTTGCTGAAACACAAATTCCAATTACTTGCCTGAGATTGCTGTATCAGAAAAAGACAATTCTCTAGTGATTGGGCCCCATGACTACTCAGAATACACGGCTCTGTCCAATTTGTTTTTCTCTCCTTTTCCCTCAGTGGCATTTTGCAGAGGGATTCAGATATTTCAGGACCCACAAATACCTCCCTCCTGAAAGTCAAGAATCTATTTTTGATGCAGTATCCACCTGCGTCAGGCTTATATTGTACTGAGGAGACACAGACCGTAATAAAATACAAGTGCTATAATAAGGTGGAAATATGGAAGAGAAGCAAAGAAGATACCTAGCATCTGAAAATCTGTGAATGTAATATATCATATCAATAGAATTTGAAAATAATGATTATCTCAGTAGATGAAGAAAAGGCATTTGACAAAATGAAACGTCTTTCCATTATAAAAACTTAGACTAAGGACAGAAGGGTATTTCCTCAACGTGATAAAGGGCATCTACAAAAAACCCACAGTTAACATCATACTTAATGGTACCAAAACTGGATGCTTTCCCCCTAAGATCAGAAATAAGAGAAGTAGGTCCACTCTGTCACTTTTATTTAACATTTTATCAGATGTTCTGGCCAGGGCAATTAGACAAGAAAATGAAATAAATAAAAGATATCCAGATTAGAAAGGAAGAAGTAAAACCATCTCTATTCACAGATGACATGATCTCGTGTGTGCAAAATCCTAGGAGGTCCACTAAAAAACTACTGGAACTAATAAATGAATGTAGTAAGTTTTCAGAATACAAGAATATTTTAATTTAAAAAGCTTCTGTGTTTCTATACACTAGTAAGAAACAATAAGTGAATGTAGTAAGTTTTCAGAATACAAGAATATTTCTGATTTAAAAATCTTCTGTATTTCTATACACTGGTAAGAAACAATCTAGAAA
Organism: Catagonus wagneri; assembly: GCA_004024745.2. Classification (NCBI taxonomy): domain Eukaryota; kingdom Metazoa; phylum Chordata; class Mammalia; order Artiodactyla; family Tayassuidae; genus Catagonus; species Catagonus wagneri. The sequence goes on from PVHT020000128.1 coordinate 969,796, forward strand.
TGAAATTAAGAGCACAATTCCACTTATCTAAAAGAGTAAACTAGGAATATGTTTAACTTAACTACAAAGCTACAGTAATCAAGACCCTGTAGTGCTGGCATAAAGACAGATGTATACATCCATGGATTAGAACTGAGAGTCTAAAAATAAATCCATGCTTCATGGTCAACTGATTTCCAACTGGGATCCTACGATCATTCAATGGGGCAAAGAATAGTCTTGTCAATAAATTATGCCGGGACCACCGGATAAGCCAAGGCATAGGAACAGCCTCTTATGCCATTACTTCACATCACAGACAAAAAATAAACTTGAAAAGGATCAAAGACCCAAATGTGAGAGCCAAGACAATAAAACTCATAGAAGAAAAGATGGACGTAAACCCTCATGATCTTGAATTAGGCAATGGATTCTTAGATATGACACTAAAAGCTCAAGGAATAAAAGAAAAATAGATAAATTAGGCTTCATCAAAATGTTAAACTTTTTTGCTTCAAAAGACGCTATCAATAAAGAGAAAGATGCAGCTCCCACTGTGGCACAATAGGGTCGGCAGCATCTTGGGAGCCCTGGAATGTGGGTTCGATCCCCGGCCTAGCAGAGTGGGTTGGGGATCTGGTGTTGTAGCAGCTGTGGCTTAGTTCACAGCTGTGGTTCATATCTGATCCCTGGCCCAGGAGCTCCATATTCCATGGGGTGGCAAAAAAAAAAAAAAAAAAGTGAAAGCCCATAGGAAGGTAGAAAATATTCCCAACCATACCTGTTAATGGCATTGTATCTAAAATATAAAAAACATTTATTTTCAATAATAAAGACAAACAACTCGATTTTTAAATGGTCAAAATAGCTGAATAGACATTTCTCCAAGGAACACATATAAATGGCCAGTAAGCACATTTAAAAGAAATTCAGCATCATTAGTATCAGGGAGGTGGAAACTGAAGCCACAATGGGATATCACTGTAAAGGCAGTAGAATGGCTATAACTGAAAAGTCAGATCAAAACAAATGAGGATGTAGAGAAATTGGACTCTCATGTATTGCTGATAGGAATGTACAATGGCACAGCCACTTTGGAAGATGGTTTAGAGGTTCCTCAAAAAGTTAGACATAGTCACTATTTGACCCAGCAATTCCACTCCTAGGTATATATCTAAAAGAAATGAAAACACATGACCACACAAAACTTGTACATGAATGTTCATAGCGGCGTTATTTATACTAGCTAAATATCATCACACTGAGAATTAGATTTCACCATATGAATTTCAGAGGAAAACAAACATTCAGCTCACAACTGTTGGGATGGTGGATTGAGACATGCCAGCTAACAGGCATGGACTTTCTTTCTCAGGTGATTAAAAGTTCTAAAACTGACTCAATATGGTTTCACAATTTTGTGGATATAACCAACAAACCAATGCATTGTATACCTGAAACTGGTGAACTCTATCTCATCAGAGCTGTTTCAAAAACAAAGAGACAAAGAGGATGAAGTAAACACAAGTTTAATCAGAACTTCAAACATAGGAGAAAAGAGGTCAGAGACAAAATTTAGAGAGGATTTTCCAGAACGTATAGCAGATACAAATCCACAGAGTCAAGAAGTCAATCAAATCCCAAGAAGGATAAGTTTTGAGAAAAAAAATTACCTGATGTGGTATCGTGAAACCACATTAGCACCAAAAATAAAGAGGGAAAAACCCATAAAGGCACTCAGAGGAACATGACAAAGAAGAATGAGCTGCACTGACAGCTGTCTTACCAACAGCAACAATAGAAGCCTGAAGATGGAGAAATTATGTGTACGATGTGCTGAAAGAAAATTACTACCACTCTGATTCTAGGTAAAATACAGATCGGTGGGAACAGGTGACAGGGAGGTTTCTGGGAATATCCAGAATAATTTCTGTGTGTAATGAAAGAACGGCATTAGCACTGGAGCCACAGGCCTGAATTTGAACTAGCCCTGTTACTGTTAGGGAAAATAAAAACCGGACAAATCACAGAACCTCTAGGCAACTCAGTTTGCTCATCTGTATCACACAGAGGTCCACCCATTTACTTCACAGAGCTGAAACAAAGCTCAAATAGAGTTACACATTCTAAAGACCTTTGAAATCTCTAAAGAACAAGGCAAGACATAAAACTACCTCCAAGACATTTTGTTAACTGAAGAAAAGTAAGATACAGTGTGCAGAACAGGCTATTACTAGTATATAAAGAGGGAGAGAATATAGGAAATATATACTTTTATATGTATAGATTATCTCTAGAAAGAGTCACAAGAAATGAATAATAATACTTGCTCTAGGCAGGAGAAGTACAGAGCTGGGAGACAGGAAGAAGAGAGACCTACTGAAAATGTTCATAATGACATCTTTAGAAATAAAACCATAAAAATGATTGATAAAGTATATGGCAATATATACTTTTTAAACTTTAATTTTATAATTTGTATAATCTGGAAGTCAAAGGCTTTTTTTTTAAATATGACACATAAAACCCAGGTATAAAAGAACAGACCGAAAAGAATGGATATGTGTATATATATGTATATATATATGTATATATATATATATATATATATATATATATATATATATATATATATATAACTGAATCATTTTGTTGCACAATGGAAATTATGACAGCATTGTAAGTCAGCTATACTTCAATAAAACTTTTTAAAAATGGAAAAAAAGCAAAAAAGCTAGACTGACAAATTCAAATGTCCAAAAATTAAATGATCCTGTACGATGGCAACAAAATATCACATCTTTCACATGTCCTACTATTCAAAAGTTAATAGTGAAATAACAAGCGTTTAAATGTTTTTGCATCTCTAATGCTACACGGTTCCCATAACATCCTGTCCCTCATCCTACGACCAGTTTCTGGGAAGCAAAGCATCTCAGCCTTCCCCTCCCCCAAACAGAAGGATTCCCTTACTCACGGTTACTTGGGAAAAGGTTCTATGTCCCATCAGATTCTCCCTTACCTCTGGGTGATGTTCTTGATATTTAGATTATTACTCTTCCAGCTCTGTGACATTCTGCACACTGCACGGGCTAATCACAGCAAAATAGTGGCAGCCTATTTGCATGTCATTTGATGCTCTATTCCTCTGAGAACAAAATGTGTACCAGCTTCCCACCCATGACTCCTATGAATAAAGGCCCACATGACCCCTTCTCAGGCAGGCCAATCAAGACCTCTAGACAAACTACTCCCACTAAGGAACACACATCCCCAATTCCAGCCCCATAACCTCTGATCAAAGTCAGCTTTGTTCCTTTTTTTCCCTTTTTCAATCTCACCAGTTGTCACATCTTCCCTTGCTGCTCAAGCTAGCAACAATTAACTTTCTGCCACAAATTTTGGCTAGAGCTGTCAGGCTTCTAGGCATAAAACATCGTCTTTTCTAGAACAACAGAGGAAACAATATTCCAGTATCAAATGTGTAGCCTCTAAATGAATATATAAATACTTCCTATAAGTTCAATCATGCCCTAAGATAACCATTAAATGCAGTTTTTTTAAGTATCATATTGTATTAACATTTTTAAAATTTAAGTATAGTTGATTTACAATGTTGTGTTAGTTTGGGGTATACAGCAAAGTGATTCAGTGATAACTGAATATGTACATTCTTTTTCAGATTCTTTTCCATTATAGGTTATTACACAATATTAAATATACTTCCCCATGCTATACAGTACGCCTTTGTTTTATCTGTTTTATATATAGCAGTGTGTATCTGTTAATCCCAAACTCCTAATCTATCACTCCCCCCAATGCAGTTGATTAAAAAGAATGTAAAGAAATACAAACTACTATGTACAAAATAGATAAGCAATGAGGATATATCACATAGCACAGGGAGTTACAGCCATTATCTTGTAATAACTTTTAATGAAATATAATCTGCAAAAATACTGAATCACTATATGCACACTTGAAACTAATACAATATTGTAAGTCAACTATATGTCAAAAATTTTTTTAATTTTTTTAAGGATAATGTCTGAGGAAGTATGCATGTGTGGTGCTGTCCATGGTTCTGATCCTGCTTGACAAAAAACTTTTTTTCTCCTAACCTGGCACCATGTGATCATTGAGCAACCTCTTTCAAGATTTTTTTTTTTTTTTGTCTCTTTAGGGCCACACACAGCATATGGAAGTTTCCAGTCTAGAGGCTGAATCAGAGCTGTAACTGCCGGCCTACACCAGAGCCACAGCAAAGGGGGATTGGAGCCCGCGTTTGCTACCTACATCACAGATCAAGGCAAAACCAGATTTTTAACCCACTGAGTGAGGCCAGGGATCGAACCTACATCCTCATGGATACCAGTCGGGTTCACTGCTGCTGAGCCACGATGGGAACTCCCAAGAATTCTTTTAGAATATGAAGGAAAAGGCAGTGGCAAGAGAGAAGAATAGGGGAGAAAAGGGAGAGAGACAGAGAAAGAGAAATTAAAAAAAAAAGAAAAGAAAACTGCAAAAGTAGAAACCCCTGAAAGATTAACAGCCAAGTGAAAAAGAGACTTTTTGTTTCATTTTTCAAAAAACTGCAGTTACCAAGAAGGCATGATCAACCATAACTGAAAGATGAATTATAAAATTACTGAAGGAAAGTAGGAAATGTATCAAGGATTCCACATGGTGCTAAGATTTGCTGGTGCTGATTCAAGTAAATAAATTCCTGGGACTGGATGAGAACAGAAGTAGGTAGAGATAACATGACTGTTGTACCAAAGTTTTTATGGATTTTCTTTACTTTGATTTTATATCTTCACGTAAACTGAGACCTAGGTGTCACAATTTACATACCTTCCTTCAGGCTCTTATGAAAATCCCATCACATCTCCAACGGCTAAATTACTTTTCTCTTTAGGAGGTTAGGGGGCAGGCCCCTCCCCGTGCCTCTCCTCCCGTTCCCATACCTCTCTGAGACCAGCACTGATAGCACACACCACGTGGAGTGCACCCGGGCTCTCAGCTGCTAGAAGCCGAAAGATTGCCAGTTCTATCAGCAGATAACAATTCTTCATAGCCTGTTTTCAAAACATTTGAACTCTCTAATGTATTCTCACTCCGCTACAAGGAATTACAGAGAATTGATACACTCCTCAATACCAAGAAGCAGAATTATTGTTCTTGGTCTGGCTGTTTACGTGTCATCTGGGTTTCCCAGCACATGAGGAGACGCTGCAAAATTGAGGGCAATATTCAAGGGGCCTGGAGTGTGAGACAGCTGAGAAGTGTTCAGAGCCTGGCAAGGACTTCTCTGCAAAGTAATCATGGGCACCAGCACAGAGGGGTCGCAGCAAGAAATCAAGGTCAGCTGAAGTGTTCCGCATGGGCGATAATTCTATTCTGCCCTCTTTGGTGGCCCTTTTTACTCTCAGTATAATTTCTCAGTGTTCCAGAGTGTCAGAGGTAGAAGGGGCTTAAATACGGTCCATGTTTTCCAATGTTCTCATTTACAAGCAACAACAATAAAACCCCGACACCTCGAGAGGCTGGGTGACTTCTAAGGTCACAGAATTAGTGAGATCACCAAGGCTGGCATCCAAGGCCCTGATCCCAATCCAGTGCCTACTCTATTACAGTGTGGTCACTTGGACGCCACTACTCGTGGCCTATGTGTCCATGAATAAGCTAATTACCTTTTCTGGGCCCCAATTTTCTCATCCGTTGAATGTAGACATAATTGGCCCCTCTCTCTTTGGGTTCATGGGTGAAACGAGATAATTCAAGTGAAGTGTAGAGCACAGTGTTTCGCTCACAGTAAATACCCAATACATGAGAACTCTCTGTATTATTACTGATGTTACTCTTAATACTTCCACCTTACATGTGAATAAACTAAATATTAAGGGACATAATTGGAAGGGAAAACAAGATTTTTAAATAACTGCTTTTGAACTCTAAACCCTAACTTGCTGTGGACCCTATAATTACCCTCAGAAACATGGTTCTTGGGACGAATATGCTTTGAAGCCAGCAACATTGTACCTTCCAAACCTTCAATGCCCCCAGGGGCTGGGCTGAGAGTTCCAACATCCCGGAAGAAAACTAAACTCAAATTGACCTTTGCTTTCAGTTTCCTCATCCTCAAAATCTAGGCTGGCAATGAAGCCATGAGCAGAGTGAAACTCTGTGTTTTGGGATCCTGAACTGTCTATAAAGTTAATTGCTCAAAATCCCAATTTTTGTTAATCTTCTAACCTGATTAATGAAGCACAATAATGTTTGAGGATTAATGAACGTGTTAAAAAGAAAAGAGAGGTGACTTTACCAAGGATGCCTGGAAGGTAAAAGAATGAAAGCCGATAGAGAAAAAAACATCAAAGGATGTGATTAATTGTCTATGAGAAAGATACAATTACCATTGCTGTTTTCCAAAAAAATCTCATCACATGTATCAGATTAAATTGCTCCTTTTTCCTGAAAATAAACCAGAGACTTGTCTCCTCTGTAATGGAATTCAGCCCCTGGCTCATATGAATCAGAAGCAGACTGTAACGTTACTGCCCGATAAGTGTGGAATTATTTCCAGCCAGCTCAGAGGCTGTTTGCTTTTGATTATATAGATCACTAACAGAATTAAAATACAGAAAAGAAGACCCAGCTTTTGCACAAATCAGGGGAGAGGGAAGAGAAATACAGGGGGAGAAAACCCGTAGGTGGGAATCGATTAGACCAGCGCACAGCTTTTACATACTCTGACTCACTCAAAGAACCAGATCCCACTCTGCTTCACACTCCAGCCCACTGTTCATTCCCTAAGACCCGTTCTTCTCAGAAAAATTCATTTTAGGGCGTGCAAGAAACAGCGCAGGTCAGAGGGAAGGATGGTGCCTGCCATTTGTACATTTTGAAGCTCTTCAGTGTACCTGATTCCACAGGCTTTGCACCAGCTCTTTAAGGTCAGTGAGCAGACATTCCTGAGTTACAGATGAGGAAGTTGCATTCCCAAAAAGTTCTTTGACTTGCCCAAGTGTGGGCTTTTTTTTTTTTTTTTGGCCAGTAATAGGGCAAGGATTCAAATTCAAGTTTCATTGCTCCAGTACTAAGGCTCTTCACTTCCTCTCTCTCTCTCTCTCTCTCTCTCTCTCTCTCTCTCTCTCTCTCTCTCTCTCTCTCTCTCTCTCTCTCTCTCTCTCTCTCTCTCTCTCTCTCTCTCTCACACACACACACACACACACACAAATTACACTGAAAATCCTCCAGGATAATTCCCTGTCACTTGAATTCAGTAAGAGAAATCTGACAGAATGTGGAAGTGGAAGGCACAGAGGAAGGAAATCACATTTGTTCAGCATTTACTACAAGCCAAGCACTATGCTGGTCCTTTACACACGCCACACCTTCATAATGGAGGCTCTGCAGTGGAGACGCTATTTTATGGGCAGGCGTCCGCAGCTTACAGATGAGGAGCCTGGGTCACAGCAAGGCAACAAGACTGGCACTGGCTTCAGTTTTCTCATCCACGAAATCGCAGGACTGAACTTGACGACCTCTAAGGTCTTTTCCAACTCTAAGAGCTGGGATTCCTAGGAACGTAGAGAAGCCGTCCCCTCCTCACAGTGGGTCTCTCCTTGGTGCACTGGGAGCAGCCTCCACTGTCTGAAGCCCTCTTAGGCCAGAGAGGGAGCGGTGTCTTCCAAGGGGTGGGAAGTCCAGTGGAAGTTTCTTTTGTCCCTCTCCGGGTGAAAGACCCCATGACTCAGCACACAGCCCGGGTCCACGAGCCTGAGGATTCCCACGGAAATGCGGCTCCCAGCCAGGCAGCCCCAGATGCTGAGCAGGAAGTCCTCGTACACATGACTGGAACAGACTTGCCCAAAGCCCCGCCGCGGAGCCGCCAGCTTTCCATCCGCCTCTCCACTGCCCACGTGTCTCAGCCCTCTGCTCCTCACAGCAAGAACCAGGGCCCTGGGGACCAAGCTACACTGTGGAGGGGATTTACGGAAGTGTCTGGCCCAACCAAGGTTAAGTTCCCTTTCCAGATATTAACAGCAGCAGCCCCGCCGTCTGTGCTCCCTTACCTCCTGCCACCCACGGTCCCCACGCTTCCCACAGCCCACCCCAGTCAGTCCTTTGCCTGACTCTGTGCTGTGGGCATTGCTGTTACCCCTGTTTAATGGGTGAGAAAACAGAGAATCAGAGGTTAGCTGGCTAAAGTCACACCGCTAGGAAGTGAATGACCTAGGAACTGAATTTAGGCTTTTCTGACCTGACAGCCTGCACACTTAGCGGCTTCGCCCAGGGCCTGGCACCGAGCCTGGTGCTCACCCGGTGCCAGTCAGAAAGCGATGATGTCCACGTGGTAGAAGGACAGGGAGCCCTTCAAGGGAAGGGGCCTGGGCTCTGGGAGGAAACACACACGCACGCAGAGTGGGGATCCTGTTCCCGCTGGGGCACAACAGGACTGTGGCATCTTGCGAGCCCTGGGACACAGGACGGACACCCAGCCCTGGCACAGTGGGTCGAGGATCTGCCTTTGCCACCGCTGCAGCATGGGTCGCAACAGTGGCACAGATCTAAGCCCTGACCCAGGAAACTTCATATGCCATGGGGCGCCCCCCCACCCCCCGCCAAAAAAAAAAAAAAACAACAAGAAGACCTAGCACACAACCCTGGGAAACGAGCCAGAGCCCTCACCAAAGGCTGGGAGTGAGCAGGGACAGAGGGAGGGTGGCCCCTGGAGTTTACACTGAGGTAGGTTCTTTTTCCTGAATGTCCACTGTACAGGCAAAACACACGTGTCAAAAATGCAAGGGAGTCATCTCCAGAGACAGTCTTAAGTGGGGAGGTGGTGGAGGTGGGGGGCCCGGCATACAGTAAGGGAGGGAGTCCCATTCATTTGCTCAGCAAACAATTCTGAATGCCTACTGTGCGCCAGTCTCTGTGCAAGACTACCCTGGCAGAGGCCGAGGCGAGAGACCCGGGCAGAGCGACTTCAAGAGGTACGGAACTAACAACTGCGAGGAAGGCAAAGTGGATTATGAGAGTATTTCACAGAGCAGTTTGATCTAGTGTGACAGGGTTGTGGCAGGCCTCAATGAAGACATTTAAGCAGGAGCATGAAAGATGAACAGGAGTTTGTCAAACCAAGGGAGGGTGGAGGTGGGAGAAGCATTACAGGGTGAGGGAAGAGCAATGCAAAGCCCTGAAGTCTGAAGCCCTGAAGGAAGGCCAGCGCAAAAGACTGTGAGGAAGTGAGTTAGGACAGGGGAGCCTGGAGGGGCCTGTGGGGCCCAATCACGCCAAGACCTGGGGATTGTTTTCAGGGGGTTTCACTACTGGGCAACAACATAAAAGTTACTAAGCTGGCAAGAGACAAGAGCGGTCTCATACGTTGGAACCCTCATGCATTGCTGGTGAGAATGTAAGATGGTGCAGCCTCTTTACAAAACAGTCTGGTGGTTCCTCAGAAAGTTAAAAATAGAGTCACTGTATGACCCAGTGGTCTGTCATTGTGGTAAAGCCAGCCTGGCTATTGCACAGAAGATGAATGATGCGGGCTTGGGGCAGCTGGAAGCAGGGGGATTCTTTGTGAGGCTAATGTTTCATCCAGGTGAAAGGATGGAAAGGGCGGCAGCCTGAGGGGGTGAGATGGGCACTGAGGCAAGTGCCATTTCCGCAGGGACTGGGGTGGGGGTGACCAACACACCTGGAAAGAACTGGAGCCCGCTACCTCCCACGGGGCCCTCGCAGCAGCTCCAGGCACAATGAAATGGGGGTCTCTGCCTCTCCAAACACCAGCACCCCACCCCAACATTTGGAGAAAGCCAAGTGTAATCTGGTTACCTGCCTCTCCAGCTTCCTCTCTGTGGGACCCTCCCCGGCGAGAGCTAAGTGGCAGTTCCCAACCTGGGGAGGGGCGGGGGGTGGCAGGTTCATTCCTGAGAAGAAAAGAGATACAAAGCAGATGAGGCGGAAAGAAGTGCCTCACAAAATGGAGACACTTCGGATATCAAGGGTCAGGGAAACGCAGCTCAAACCCAGCCCAAACTTCAAATGAATGCTTTCTAACTGAAGAAAAATCCTGATACTACCAGAAATGTATGCCCAGTCGTTTCTAAAGCCATCCTTGATCTCATCTCAGCTTTTTCAGAGAGGATCAGTAGACACGTGTGCCTTTAGCAATGCTTGCCTCCATCCAGGGAGGCCCCACACCCAGCAGAGCCAACGGCAGGGCCAGGTCACTCCCCACTTTCAGAACTACTGGAGCCCTAGACGAGCCGTCCCCACTCAGAGTTCACAGAGCAGCTCCCTTTCCAATCCCCCACCCCCTACGACACACACAGAACCCAGGGTGAGCGGCTCCATCACAAGAGTAGCTACAATTTACAGAGCATCCGCTGGGGGCCACACCCACATTTCAGACGGTGTTATCGCAGTTTTATACCTGATGCATCCGAGACCCAGAAAGGTTAGGCAACTCATAAGTGACTTAAGTAGGACCCAAACCCCGGGTCTGTCTGACTTCGGAGTCACCTTTCAGCATTTTGCTAAACCTCCCACTGGGCGTACCCCTCAAGGTGGGGTCGTCACCAGGGCCAGGTGAACGGAGGAAGGGCTGGCGGTGCTCTCTTCTGCAAAGAGAAAGAGAATGATTGCCCTCACTCCTCCCTCTACCAGACAGCCAGACTCTGCGGCCTGCTGGGCTGAAACCAGGAGGAACAACCTCGGAGCTGAAGCCCGGGGCCTGGGCACTGGGCGGTCAGAACCTGTTGGAGAAGAGCTCCCAGAAAGGAGGTCTCCGGAGCCGCGTATCCAGGGCTGAGGCTGAGGGCTCTCCCTGCCCCTACCTGTCTGCAGGGCAGACGCCATTATCTGCCTGGGCCTTCGGCGCGGGGGTCTACCTTGACATTGCCCAGCTGCCCGCAGGGCCCTCCGGGGCACAGAGAGCCAGTGGAGCCAGAGGAAAGCCCCGAGTCAGGCCACTGGGGTTCTAATCTTGGGCCCCTGGAGAAAATTACTTCCACTCTGCAGTCGCCCTTTCTACGAGACTGGTGTGGACGTGCAGACTCAGAGAGGCAAGTGACTTAGCAAGGCCGCACAGCCGGAGAGCAGTGCTCGAGGAGGAAATGAGGCCGGATCTACTGCGTGCTCCGCCGTTTCACTCCCTCCCTGTGTCTTCTGGGCAAAGCGTGCCAGCGAGTATCTCACCATTCATCTGCTGAGACCACGGTCTGGGCTGGACACTGTGCGAGACTCTGCCTTCAGAGATGAGCACTTCGGTGTAAACAGATGACTGCAGTTCCCCGTGGGGTTGTCTGTACAAGGTCCTTTAGGGACACATAGGTGGTGGCAATCAACCCTGTTGGGGAAAGGAAGATGGAAAGAGAAGGCTGCCATGAGGGCAGATGCCACAGCCAGACCATCGAGGCTAGGGAGCACGATCCGGCATCTGAGAGCTACTTCAAGGGCGTGTAGGAACAGCCACCTACACGCGCGTCCCTGACTTTCCACGTCTGTGTGCTGCCCTGCTCCTCTCCCCTAGAATTCCCCTCACTCGTCCCCAGCAGCTGTGCCTTAGATCACCTAATACCCTCCCAACCAGGAGGCCCAATAGCCCACGAAAGGCAGCCCTCCGGGAGGCCACTGTGGCCCAGCCACGTTCAGCTCCTGACACTGGCCGGAGAAGGCTATAAGGTTCAGGCAACCTCAGTCTCAAGTCCACTCAGAACCCTCACCTTGTATCTTCCTCTTGGGCTCCTTCTGGGCCAGGAGCTGGGGACCCCAGGGCCACCTGTGCTGAGTCACGGCACTCACCCCGCGGGGCTTTCTCCCGCTTCCAGCTCCAGGGCCGTCCCCAGGCCTCCCTGAGCTGGCTTACTCAGCTGCTTTATTATCAGCAATGACTACTATGACTAATTTTTAATGCTTACTGTATTCCAGGCCAGGAAAAAAAATTTCTTTAATTAAAACGAATATTCTGCCCAGGATCTGCAATTCATGGCAACACACACTACCCAAGAAAGATAGCTGAATCTCTTTCCTTTTAGAACTTCCTTGACAAGAACCTTCAGCTCTTTACAAGCTGACTATAATTTTCTTTGGAGTGATGAAAGAACCTGAATGCTTACTCCAGAAAGCACAGATATTTCAGGATTATTTTGGGGACCACATGTCTCTGTGATAACAAGATCCTTTCTCCCCTCCAAATGTGGGACTGTGAGAAGGATTAAAACGATAGACAGGCCTGCTATTTTCCAGCAATCTGTAAAGACTGCAGCAATATACCCCAAAGTATCCCCAGAGATAAAAGAGTAAGATTGAATAATTTGAAGATAATTTTTTCCATGAAAAGAATAATGTTGCCGTCAAAATGAAAACCCTTGTAATAAAGCCAAATTATGCTGAGACCTCAGGAGTCCTCTGCTGTTCTCCTGCCATTTCAAGACAGCGCTTCTGCAAATGCAGTGCTAGAACTGTCAGCACAGGGCTTATACAGGAGCAGGAGGCTTGGGGATGGCAGACGCCCACACTGCCCAGTCCAAGGGACAATCCAGGACCAGGTCCAATATCCAGTGCCAAGTGCGTGAGCGCACACAGGAGGAGAAGAGAGAGAGCCTGGCCAACACCAAGGAGTCAGAACCGAGCTGTGTCTGGCTTCAAGGAAATCAGAACCACCAGCCACTGCTTTGTCCCCTCCAGCTGGGTCCAGTTTAGTGGGCTGAAGCTGTCCCATTTGGTTTGGGGTCTGTAAATGGAGTGGTCCAGAGGCAAATCTGTATAAGACTGGAAGCCAGCAGGCTGAGAGCAAGGCAGCAGATGTGGCTTGCAGAGTTGGCTGCAGGATCAAATTCTGCTGGAACCAGGGATTCGAGCAAACCATGTACACACGCCCTCTGATGGCTAGAGTGGGAGGGACTGGGCAGAGAATGTCTAAGTATGTACATAAAGACTGTTCAGTTTGGCTTAGAAGAGCACACCAAAAAGGTTGGTGATATCTTTCCTTTTATCTTTTTTTCTTTTTTTTTCTTTTTAGGGCCTCACCTGCGGCATATGGAAGTTCCCAGGTTAGGGGTCAAATCGGAGCTGAAGCTGCAGGCCTACACCACAGCCACAGCAATTTGGGATCCAAACTGCGTCTTTGACCTACACCGCAACTCATGGCAACAGGATCCCTAACCCACTGAGATAAGCCAGGGATCGAACCCACATCCTAATGGATACCAGTTGGGTTCGCAACCCACTGAGCCACAATGGGAACTCCCTTTCCTTACAATTAAGGGTGTGTTTGAGACAGTTTGACTTAAAACATAGGAACACATACTGGTCACTTTAAGAGCACCAAGAAGTGACTCCACCTCCTCCTCCAAGGCATGTATTGACACGCACAGCCAGGCCCTCAGTGAAATATTCCACTTTGGTATTAATTTACTATGAAGAGAAAACAATAGGAGTGCTCAGTGTGTCTTAAACTGAAAGTCACAAACACAGACTGCCTGGCCCATAGGATCTGGTTTGTGACAGGTGACAGGGCAGTTTCTTACCAGGCAGTGAATAGTGCCAGGGTTTTACTTAATTCATAATTTTTTTTTTTGTCTTTTGTCCTTTTAGGGCCGCACCTGTGGCATATGGAGGCTCCCAGGCTAGCGGCTGAATCAGATCTGTAGCCACTGGCCTACGCCACAGCCACAGCAACGCCAGATCCAGGCCGCGTCTGCGACCTACACCACAGCTCATGGCAATGCTGGATCCTTAACCCATTGAGTGAGGCCAGGGATCAAAACCGCAACCTCATGGTTCCTAGTCAGATTCGTTAACCACTGAGCCATGACGGGAACTCCCTAATTCATAATGTTTAACGATTCACCTAGCTTCAACGGGAAGGTCAGCTGGCCTTCACAGCTAGACAGAGAGAGAACAGAAAGGAGATGCAGAGCACGGGCGAAAGGTTCAAACTGACCTAGTGCCAAGAGCACCGGGCCGCAAGGAAGGGCTCTTTTCTCCTGTGGCCCCTTACCTGCCCTTTCCAGCCCTAAGTGCACATCCCCAGGGAGCAGGCTTCCTGTGTACCTGTCCTTCTCCTGCAGAATGTGACTGCCTAGAGCAGGGCTGAGCCACCCCGGTATGGCCAGAGTCCTGCGCAGCACTGAGCACCCAATGGATGCTCCAGGGCGGGTTACGACTGGATCAACAATGACTGGGTCTCTACGTCCAAGGCCTGAAGGCCGTGAGTGGAACAGAAAGAGGAATTTTGCCACGCCTACCTCCTCCGTTCCCATTCCTCCCCTGCCCTCCTGAGTGTCCTCTGGCCTCTCTCAATTCTGCTCCCCCAAAAGGACCTGATGCCATCACTAAGGTCTCTTAGGACATTTTCTCTGCCCTGGGACTCTTGCATCTTATGCCGGGTCTCCAGGATGAAAGGCATGTCCCTACTTGAAGAATGTCAAGATTAAGAGAGAAGGGAAGAAGAGAGGCTGGAAGGAGAGAAGGAGAAGGGAGAGGAGGGGAGAGAAAGACTGACAAGTGTTTGACTTAATTCAAGCAAATGACGATGTAAAGCAAGAAGGAAGGCAGAAGGGTCTAGAAGCCCCCAAACCCAGAGGACCCTGCCCCCTAAAGGAGGGGCCAGGGAAAGCATCTATCAGTTAAGGCCTTGATGCCAGGCCTGGATTCAAATCCTAATTCTGCCATTTCCTTGCTGGGCAATTTTGGACAAATTACTTGACCACCTGGAACCATTTCATCGTCAGTAGAATGCAGATGCTAACACCAGGCTCTCAGGACTGCTGTGAGAAGTAAGGGAGCTGATGTAGACAAATCATTCGGGGGACTGCCTGGCACACAAAAGAAATTCAAGAGCCCATAGCTGGTAAACTATTTGTTTTTCTAAATCAAAGAGGGGCCTCTGGTGTGCAAGTAAGGTATTTTCTTGAGTTTTAGGACAGAGCCAAATTTTTAAGTCTTTGAGATTCTTTTTACACACAAAAGGAAAAGCTTCTAGGATTTCTCTAAAATACGGGAATAAGAGCAGAAAACGGTTTTTGAGGGAAAAATGCTTTGGGGAAATTACAGACAGCTGGGTGTTAGGTCTCTGCATACTCTGCATAACGCTGTTTATGGTAACTTCTAAAAATTCTCCCAATGTGAGAAACATTGCAAATTTTACACTGTTTCAGGACGGGAAAAAGAGTCATGTCTTGTTTCACTTGTTTTATATAGCCAATTTCATGCACTTTGATAATCACAGCATATTTCTAAGGCATGACTCTCAGCCCCTGCCCCTATGCATGAAACATCAGAACAATCCATTAGGGTTGCCCCAGGACAAGAGCTTAAAACTGAGATGACAAATCAGGTTCACCTCTGGTGTCAACTCTCACTGATCACCAAGAGGCTGCCTGGTGCCTTGTCTTGCGGGGGTCAGTCAGGCAGCATCATAATTGATTAGTGATTCCGCCTTGGGCTCAGAATCGGATACCTAGGACCTTGTTTTTGACAATCATGTTTTTGACATCACCAGACCCTGTGATAATTCTCCAGCTAGTTAGGAAGGTAAATAACAATGACTAGATTCTGCTAAGGCCGGGTGGGGGCGTCCCCTGAGGCCAGGCACTACTCAGGAGGAGGATGGTTCAAAGCTTAGTGCTTGATGAAATGCCCACCATTCAAGAGGAAGTGGAAGAACCAAACTTCGACCAGTGGGTCATAATGAGAAGCATCTATAATGGTTAATTTTAAAGGGTTGCCTTGACCAGACTGAGGGACGCCTAGATAGCTGGTAAAACCTGATTTCTGGGTGTGTTGGTGAGGGTGTCTCTGGAAGCGATTAGCATCTGACTTGGTTGACCTAGAGGAAGACCTCCCTCACTAGCTCCGTTCGGTCCACCGAGGGCCCAGATACAACAACAAGCGGGAGAGGAAGAAGAATCTGTCTTCTGCTTGAGCTGAGTCAGCCGTCCTTTCCTGCGCTTGGACTTCGGCGGCCCTGGTCCTCAGACCCTTGGACTCAGACGCCACGGCCCCCAGTCTCACACCTTCTGACTAGGACTGAACCACACTGCTTCTCCAGCCTGCAGGCCACAAACTGCGGTTCTTCTCAGCCTCCATACCAACGGGAGCCAATGTCTGCGGCAAATCTCCTCCTATGTACGTGCTGTTTTCATTTGGATCTGTTTCTCTGGAGAATCCTGACTAATACAACATCTTAACAAAGAGCCATTTGATCAATTAGTCCTTAGAAAACTGGGAGGGGGCGGGATTGCAAATGTAGCAACAGGCAGTACCCAAGAGCATAAAGAATTGTTGGCTGACAAATTTCTCAAATCCTTGCCAAACTTGTGGAAAAATTAAAACCAAATGGGGGTGAAGAAAAGTGAAGAGAGGCTCCTGTTAGCCTCCTCCAAGCTTGATGAGGACTTCGGTTTACCTTCCACATATTTGAGTTTTACCCCTAGAAATTCTATTGTCATTGGTTTCTAGCTCAATTAATTTCCCATCAGAGAAGGCATTCAGTACAATTTTAATCCTTTTAAGTATACTGAGACTTTTTTTTACAGCCTGCATGGGGTCTGTCTTGGTGTAGAGATGTACCATGATAAATGGCAAAAACGGCTCCTCCCAAAACATGGAGTCTATTTCTCCAAGCCCTGAGTCGGGGTTGGCCCTGGGGCTTGCTTTGGCCAATGGGACAAAAAGTTGTTAGGAAACGTGAGAGAAGTGTTAGCCACTTGGGGCCTGACCTCTTGCTGTGCCTGAAGCTCCGAGGTCGCCTGCTGGAAAATGAGGTGATACTCTTCCCGTCCCAACAGCCGAGCAGCCACCAGACACCTGAGTGAGGCCACCTAGATCTTCGAGTCACTAGCTGACCTGCCAGGTGACCACAGACACATGAGCAACCCCAGCAAAGACTCATCAGAGCACATCAGACCAGAAGAACTGCCTGACCAATCCACGGAATGGTGAGAAATTGTAAACAGGGATTGTTCTAAGCCACTTAGTCTCAGAGTACTTTGTTATGCAGCAAAAATTGATACACACACACACACACACACACACACACACACGTATATGCATGTTACATAACATGCGTTACATACATACATACAGGCACACAGACCCAATTATCCTTTTTCTCTCCTTTTTTTCCTACTTTACAAAGGCTCTGGTATGTATTGTGGTTGTTAACTGTATATTTAGGCTTCAGGTTTTATGATATCAAGGCAGAAGCATTACTGAACTAGAAGAGGAATGGTATCATCTACAGTGACCGATGAAATTTCGGGGAAAAGGATAAGCATATTTCAATTTTTGCAGAGGATACTTGCATTAGGTTAGAAAAGAGCAAGTCACTGCTGTGGTTGTTTAGAAGAAGAGTACGTGTGCAGGCTGAGTAGCAGACGGAAGGAAGGTGGCGGATCCTGAGTGCTGCTGGCTCAATAGGCATTCTAAGCCCCTTCCACAGCACAGAGGCTGGAAAGCAAAAAACTACACTTCCCAGACTTCACGTGCAGCTAGGGCTTCTGGATGTGATTTAGGTTCTGCCAACGTGATGCAGTGAAGCAAAACAGCGGTTGGGACGTAAGGACATGGGGAGAGAAGTGGGCGCCCGGGTTCCTCGTGTAGAGGTGGCTCGGGTGGCAGGCATCCGGCCAGGGGCTGCAACGCTGTCTGCTCGAGAGCTTCCCTGCTCCAGCAGCCGAGCTCTGCAGCACAGCTTGGAGAGCCACGGCAGCCTCCAGTCTGTTTCTGTACCTCTCCCAGCCGCTTCGCAAGCCGCTAAGCATCCTGCTCTACCTCCTCTCTCAGAAACTGAACGCTGACCAGACAAGGGCCACTCCTCCCTGCCCGGGGAATCCACCCCTCACACTCCCAGACGGGTTCTGGGAAAGAGGAAAGGGAACCAGGCAAACACGAGAGGCTGAGAACTACCAAAAGGGATTGTGAAGATTTTTGAGGAAGACTAAATTTACCAGGTTGGGCTAAAAATTGAAGGGCTTTCCCTCCCACTAGCCAGCAAGTGGGCGGCTTGCGAGGGAAAGCAGAGCGCTATTAGAGACGACGAAGCTGCATTTTCCCTGTTCCTGGGACTGTCTCTCCGTTTACACCCACAGTATAGGTTTCACCGCATTTAGTCCGTGCAGTAACCCTCTGACTTGAGGCCCGTCATTACTCCCATTTCAGAGATGCAGTAACTAACTCAGAGACAGTGCCCAAGGTCACACAGCCTGCAGGCAGTAGGGCCAGGAATGCAACCTAGACAGCCTGTCCCTGGAGCCTCAGCCCGCACTGCTGTGCTCTTCCGCCCCCGGTTTTCCCCTCTTGGCCCTCCTGGCCTCCACTCAGGTCCCCACTGCCCTTTGCTTCCCTCCCTTTCAAAATGTGCTTAGACATCCAGGCTCAGAAAGGAACAGCGGACGAGTTGTTAACTTTGACAGGCAGTCGCACTATGACTCTAGCAGCACGAGGACCCTCTGAGCTTCGAGGATAAGGCTCCAAAGTAAACTAAGCAGAAGGAGGTGTGTGGGTCCTCTCTGGGTTCTGGCAAATCACCCCAAAGTCACCTAGTCTCTCCAGGTACCCGTACCGTCTCCCAGCTAACCTCCCTCCAGCCACACACCTCTTCTCAGTCTCCCCCAGAGGGAGAAAAGTCTACCAAAGCCAAGCCAGATACATCTCCTGACACCTAGCCAGCCCCAGGCAGGGTGTATCTAAGAGGCAGCGACTTGGGGACTTGGAAACAGCAGGCGTAGGTGGCACACATGTCGGGGATAATGTCCCTGATCCTCCATCAGCCTCAAGGAAGCAGCTTCCCAGGGAAGCCTAGGGAAACACAGCAGTCCAGCTGCATCTCCATCAGCCCTGACTTCAACTTACTGAAACCCATAACTCTCCCGTGTCTTCAAGGGAATGGGTTTAGGTATGGGAGCATCCACCACGAAACTGAAATATTGATGACAGTGAGCCTATAACTTTTTGAAAAATAAGATACCCTCTGATACTGGATTTTGTACAAACAAGTTGTCAAAGTATGAGCAAAAATTTGCACCCAAGAAAAAGGATTAACAATGAAAAAATTCCATTCATGCCACTCATTTTTTCCCCTCTAACTTGGAGAAAACTGCCCTCACTTAACATTAGCCGAGGCGTCTTTAAGTAGCTGGGAAGGGAACTGCTCCTTTCAGCTTAACAAACATTTTGGAGCCCCTACCTGATGCCCTGTACCAGGTGCTAGGATGCATTCAGACCTGGTCCTACTTTCAAACCAAGTAACTTCGGGAGATACGAATGCTGAATGAGTGACTACAAACAGCACTGCATCAGAGCAGAGAACGTGGCCTTTGGCCTCAGCAGAGATGTGAAGTCACACCTCGTTCATGCTTCCACTCGTTCTGGAGACCCTGAGAGTGGTTTAACCCCTTTGAGCTTCAGTTCACTCGGCTGCAAAGGGGGGACAATAATGCCTGCCTCTCAGGGCTGTCATGAAAGTCACACGCTAAGGCAAAACTCTGTGCCACACTGACCTGGTGGTGGACACGCTGGTGTGTAACCCAGCTCCCCAGAGGCGCACATCCCCCCAGCCTGCCAGAGTGTGCTGTTGACTCACATCTGAGTCCCTCCCCACAAATTCCCTTCTGCCCAGGGGAGCCGCCTCACCCGAGCTTCTATGACCTGCGGCGGTGGGAGGTGGAGCTGTGCACATAAAATGACCTTTTTCAATGACTTATGAGTTCACATTCCACAAAAACTCACCCTTTTAAAATACAATTCAGTGGGGTGTAATATATTCACAAAGTTGTATAACTGTCATCACTATCTGATTCCAGAACGTGCCATGCCCTCAGAGATACCGCAGATGCCTCACGCCCATTAGCGGTCACTCCCTGTCCCCTCTCCCCTCCCCCTTCTTGCATCCGCTAATCTAGTGTCTGTCTCTATGCAGTTGCCCATTCTGGACATTTCATATAAATAAAACCAGACCCTATCTAACCTCTTATGACTAGCTTCTTTTGACAGCGTGATGTTTTCGAGGTTAATACATGTCTCCTCATTCCTTTTCAGGCGTAACCGTTTATCAGCTAATGGACACTTCGGTCCCCACTTTTTGGCCATTACGAATAAGGCTGCTATGAACATCCGTGTGCAAGTTTTCGTGTAGACATGTGTTTCCAGTTCTCTTGGAGTGGAACGACTGGGTCATACGGTGACTCCATTTTTAACTTTCTGAGGAACCCCCAGACTGTTTGGTAAAGAGGCTGCATGCACCATTTTACATTCTCACCAGCAATGCATGAGGGTTCCAACTTCTCCACTGCAGGACTGGCATCTTATTGTCTTTGTGATTATAGTCACGCTGGCGGGTGTGAAGTGGTATCTCACTGTGGTTTTGATTTGCAGTTCCCTGATGGCTAAGGAGCTGGAGCATCCTTTCTTGTGCTTACAGGCCATTTTGAATATCTTTTTGAAGAACTGTCCGTCCAAGTTCTTTGCCTGTTTTTTAACTGGGTTATTTATGGCATTTTAACGTTGAGTTTTAAGAATCCTTTGTTTACTCTGGATGCTAGATCCTTATCAGAGATACGATTTGCAACCCATTCAGTGCGTTTTTTCCCTGTTTTGATGGCATCATAAGTAAATGTTTTTCATTTTTTTTTTGGCCTTTTTGCTTTATCTAGGGCCGCATCTGCGGCATATGGAGGTTCCCAGGCTAGGGGTCTAACAGGAGCTGTAGCTGCCGGCCTTCGCCACAGCCACAGCAACGCGGGATCCGAGCTGCGTCTGCAACCTACACCACAGCTCACGGCAATGCTGGATCCTTAACCCACTGAGCAAGGCCAGGGATCGAACCCGCAACCTCATGGTTCCTAGTCTGATTCGTTAACCACTGAGCCACAACAGGAACTCCAAAATGTTTTTAATTCTGATGAAGTCCGATTTACCCTTTTTTGGTTCAGTGACTGATATTTGCAAAGACACAGAAGGTGGTCAGTTCCCTTGTGTCAGCCCAGGACAGTACCAAATGGCCATCCCAGCTCCAGAGCTTCCCAGGTGACGGGCTGAGGCCACTGCTGCACAGGCATCAGAGTTCCATTCCCTTTGCCTCTTCCTGTTTCCTCCTCCCCTCCACGGGGGTTAGAGCGCTTACCAATGACATTCTGCACGGATACCTCAGCACCCAGCCTCAGATGCTGCCGATGTTTTCTCAATGGCCTCAAGAAAAAGAATTACCCCCTCCCTACAGGGTCAAGTCCTCTTATGACATGGTTCCTACCCGCCTCTCCAGCCTCATCCTTCCGTGCAGTCCCCTCACACGCTATGGTCCAGCCGTACTGAACTACTGGTGCTTTCTCAAGACCACCATCTCTGCAGCCTCTGGGCTCTCCACTTGCTATTCCTTCTGCCTCCCCCCAGGCCTCCATCTGTCCCTTCACCTGGCTATCACCAGTCATCCATTCAAAGCAGCACCTTAGCTCACCATCACTTCCACCAGGATGCTTTCCCTGACCCTTCTCTGTGCACCCACAGGTCCCTCTGCTCACCCCATCCTTACAGTTACCACATTGATTGTAATCCTTCTTTCTTTGTCTGCATACCTCACATGAACCCCACAAGGGAAGGGACCCTCTCATTTATTCCCATCTGTAGAGCTGGTGTTGAGCCTGACATCCAGGAAGCGCTCTATAAATGTGCATTGAACGAACATGCGTTGAGTACATACAAAGAACTGAAGCAGCCTGGAGGATGCGGTGACTGACTAGGGGCTGTCTCAGGAAGGGAAGCAAAGCTCCTGCCCAGGGTTCAGGATGCACGGGATCCCCCAGACCGACAGTTGGGGGGCTCCACAGAAGCCACTCCAGGGTCTGGAGCCCACCTAAGCACTCCGTGTTGTGTAGGCAGCACCGCAAAGAAGCCTCTACTCAGGCCTCAACCCCAGGGCCAGCCATCCTGCAGTCACAGGACTCTGGTGCCTAGCATGTTCCCAGCTCCAGGCAAAAAAAAACATTGCCCTAGAAGCTGCTAGAAATCAAATCCCCCTTTCTGAGACGTGCATAAAGCCTCCTCTGGCTGCTTGGAAAGGGTTTTATGGGCTGCCTTATCAGGGCTCTGCAGAAGTCATAGGCACCAGGACAGACCATTCCTTAGACAATCATTCAAATAGGAGGCTGGGGTACATTAAAATGATGGATCTGTGCCTGAAAAATACATTTGGAATGCCCTCTGTAGCCTCACCTTTCCCCCCAGATCCAGTCTGCATGGAGATGAGGCCCAGAACCGGGGGAAGGTCCCCAAGGGGTCTATCAGCTTCCAAGAGCTCAGACTCCCTCATGACAGGGGTTGTGCTGACCTGTCTGTCCTTGTCCTCTACCTGAGAGGGCCTGGTTTTATTAGCAGCGTCCCCATACTAGCAATGTGTGGGCATGGCTTTAAACCCACAACTCAGAGCCAAGCTTTGAACCCTTGTGCTACATCGCCAAACTACACTTTGCGTCCATGCCCTCTGGTCCTCCTGCAGCCCCCTCGACGGTGCACACATCCCCCTCGCCAGGCTCGGGGATGCTCAGGCCTCTCCAGCTCAGACACTTGGGGCCTGCCCGCGGCCTGGCCGGGGCTGGGACAGGGGCCTCACTTGGCAAGGACAGACCCGGGGCAGCCCCTGGGCAGCCAGACCGTACACATCATCTCCTTGACCTCCCTCGGCTCAGCACAGCTTAGACGCCACTCGGCAGCACAGCACTGAACGTGAAGATGCCCTGGAGAACGGAGGATGAGGCAGCCGGGAGAACGCCTCCAAGAAGCCAACACCAAATCTCACAGAGCCCCACCTCCCGGTGCACGGCGCAGAAAGATTTATGGGGCTGCACACATGGGTCATTCTTGAGATAAGGTCACAGATCGCATAGCTGACAGGCCTCCTCAATCAGAGCTTCAGAAAGACATCCACATATCAGACAGCTGATAAATGAGCTGTCCCTAAAGTCCCGGCGACAGGCTCCTAAAGGTCTCCAGTGTTTAGAAAGTCTCATTCATCCTGAAGGAGGGACATGCATCCCTCAGGCCAACACAGCAAGGGAGATGGCTGGGCAAGGCTGGAGAGGAAGGCTTCCCCGTCCAGCCCTGCCCGGGTCCCCACTCTGCACCCCCTTAGCAGACGCCAAGCACCCAGGGAGCATCACTATCCCTCACTGACAAGGCGTCCTGCATAGGGTCAGTGTCCAGTCAGAATAACTACAAGGATAGATGCTAGACTCTGGACCAAAAGGATGGAGACTTTGGATCCGAGAAGGCTGACCGCTGGACAGGGAGCCACCCAGCTCTCAGGTTCCAGAGTCTAATAGGAGCTTTGAACGTGGCCAGCATTGCTAATTACCTACCCAATGTCCATTCTCCTCTTCTAGTTCCCAGGCAGAACTCTGAATTCGTTTGGAGCAGAAACGTGCCCAGTTACAAGTATTCACCTCCCTGGACTCCCTTGCTAGGGGCACTACCAGGAATTCTATGAGGGGCTTCTGGAAAGGTTCAACTTTCCTATTATAGGCACTGCTCCTTCGACCTCCCCTTCCCTTCATGTCTTTTGTAAATGTGCCAACAGTTCCAGAGCCTCTATCTTGCAACATGCTAAGGATGGAAGCGCAGAAAGAGAGAAGGACCTTGGATCCCAGTGACAACATGGAACTGCTGTGCCAGCCTTGGAATGCCTACCTCTGGACTTGAGGTTATGTGGGCAAAGAACTTCTTTATTTGGTTAAAGCCACCATTGTCGCTCCATGTCTGTCACATGGAGGCAAACACCATCTTGGGTAATAAAGTCCAAGCTCTTACTGACTCTGGGCATTTCAGTGAGTCGCTTCACCTGTTTCTAGCGTGTTTCCCCATCTGTGTAAAGAAAAGATGAGAGTAATAACTGCTACCACTAGCAGATTACCTACTACGTGTAGGTGCCAGGCAGTTTCACATGCCCCACCTAACACCTGCCTTGGCTGCTTCATCGGCCTTTTCTGAGAATCAATGAGACCACTTTCATAGCCCTTGGTAATAAAAGGAGTCACACAGGTGCCTACTAAATCGCACACATCTGGAGTCAGCAGGGAGAAGCCAGGAGGATGCTCTACGCCTGGAGCAGGAAAAAAGTCCTGAGTCGAGCCCCCTCCCCACCCAGAGGGAAGGAGAGGGGAAAGGGACTTAAACACAGCCAGTTAGAAGGAAGCCACATAAAAGGAAGCCACATGGCTGCGGAGCGAATCCAGGCCCCGTCTGCACTGCTTCCCCTAGGGGCCTCCTTCAGAAATGGAGCTCTGGGTGCATCCCCAGTCCAGACAAGACCCTGGGCAGGGGGCTTGCCTTTCTCACGTCTGTCTGCCCTCTGTCTACACTCCTGGTTTGTGGTGACCTAGTTCGGATGTTCTCTGTGCTGTCACTGACCAGGGTTCTCAATCCAGAGGCTGCCTTCTATGCTTTAGGACCTTCTCGGGTCATCTTCGGCATCTGCATAGCTCACGAAATTGCTCATCCATGCGTTACAGCTGAGGGTGCTGATACTGAGGGGCCAAGAGACTGCCTTAAGGCCACACAACCACCTGGCCAAAGCCAGATTTGAACCTGCATCTCCAGCCTCAGATGCTTCAGATCGGAAGCTCTAGGCTTACCTGTCTTAAGCCACTTTAAGAAATGACGCTGGCTCCATGTGGCTCTCTGCTTCTGTATTTCCATATGAACAGCACCTCGCCTGGCTGCGTGTGCATCTGTGTGCGTGTCCCGCTCGTGGCACTTCTCTCTCCCTGTTTCTGTGCGTTCCTCTCGGTCTCTGTATCTCTTGCTTTGTGTGAATCTCACCCCTTTTCCTCAAGTCTCTGTGAGCTTGTCCCCCTCTAACTGGGGGCGTGTGTTTCCCTCCCTCCCCCACCAGCACAGCACACTGCACCTGCCGTTCTCCCTCCCCC
>PVHT020000128.1:995706-1008482 GCA_004024745.2 Catagonus wagneri
CACTGCACCTGCCGTTCTCCCTCCCCCACCAGCACAGCACACTGCACCTGCCGTTCTCCCTCCCCCACCAGCACAGCACACTGCACCTGCCGTTCTCCCTCCCCCACCAGCACAGCACACTGCACCTGCCGTTCTCCAACCGTGTCCTTTATGGGACTCCAGCCTCCACGTCCACAGGGACCAACTGCTTTGCTGACGGTTGCATCTCAAGTACCCACCACAATGTGCGGTGTAGATGCTGAATGCATTTCTGTTGCATGTGTTTCCGCTGAATGTCTCAGCGTTTTTTTGTGGAACACACTGTAAAGGGAGAATGAAAGCTCCCCAACCCTGGGAAGGCCAGTGGGGCCCCTCTCAGAGGCAGCTGGAGATTGAGAACAGGAAGGGAAGGAAGGAGTTCTTAAGCCAACTTTCCCAGACCTTATAAAACTATTAGACAATTTGTTACACTGTCTTTATCGGGCATGTTTACTGGCAGGGCCTGGTGGCCCGGGAGCTTTACAAACACGTGTGGCACAGTTGTCCAAAACTCCTTCCACAGAAGACGTGGGTTCTGATCCCAGCTCCCTGTTGTCACTTGGCCTCTCTGAGCCTCACCAGTCAGATGGGAGCGAGAACAAGGCCCTGCAAGCAGAGTGAATGCTCCAAGGACACATGAGCACTGCTTACAGGTGAGGGACTGCACCCCGAGAGGGGAGGGGTCCCCGCAGGCCCCTCAGCCGTGAACAAGGCCCCCTCCCACCTGAGGCCGGTGGAGGACCAGACACCGGAGGAGGAGTCAGGGCCTCCAGCCACATCCTCAAACAAATGGACCCACCTCTGGGAAGCCTGTGTCCCAGTGTGTCTGCTGTCACGTGGTCACTGCTACGCTCATCACAGTAACAAAGAGGATTACGTACATCAGTGGAAGACAGGGACATTGTTGGTCCAAGTGGCCTAAAACCTTGGGCTTCGTTCAGTCTTTTTCTTGAGCCAGTGTATACTTCCCAGGGACCGTGGGGCCGCCCTCTCCCTGGTGCTTTTCAGCACGCCCTCCTCCCCTCATCACCTCCTCAAGGCTGGCGCAACAGAAGGCCAAGGACAGACTCGGAAGCGTGGCCCATACTCGGCAGCACTGCTACCCCAGGCAATGTGTTAAACTCCCTGCTGCATTTCACATCTCCATCTGCAAAACGAAGATAATAACAGCAACTAAGAAGACAGTGATGAGGATTAAATGTGCTGATACAAGCACAGCACTCAGGAATTTCCCATTATGGCTCAGCAGGAACAAACCCAACTGGCTTCCATGAGGACACGGGTTCCATCACTGGCCTCTCTCAGTGGGTTAAGGATCCTGCATTGCCGTGAGCTATGGTGTAGGTCGCATAGGCGGCTCGGATCCCGCGTTGCCGGCGCTGTGGTGTAGGCCGGCAGTTGCAGCTCCCGTTTGACCCCTAGCCTGGGAACTTCCATATGCTGTGGGTGCGGCCCTAAAAAGCAAATTAAAAAAAATACAGCACTTAGAAAGTGCCTGTCACATGATAAACACTCAATAAATATTAGCTATCATTATTTCCTGTTTTGACATTTATGTTAATATATTTAATAGATGAACATACTCAACAAAATATAATATTTACATTTTAAGTGACTTCAAATATCAAAAATACCCATGAAAATCTCTAAGCCTTATAACACACTTTTAAAAATCAATGTTTAGGAGTTCCTGTGGTGGCTCAGCAGATTAAGAACCCAACATAGTATCTGTGAGGATATGGATTTGATCCCTGGCCTCACTTAGGGTGTTAAGGACCCAGTGTTGCCACAAGTGGCAGTTTAGGTCACAGAAGCAGCTCGAATCCACTGTTGCTATGGCTGTGGCATAGGCCTGCAACTGCAGCTCCCACTCAGCCCCTAGCCCAGGAACTTATATATGGCACAGCTGTGGCCATAAAAAGAAAACAATAATGAAAATAAGTAAGAATCAGTGTTTATTCACAGCCAAATCTCTACCTCCTCCTGCTCCTGCGCCTGGGGCCAGCACGCCCACTCACCGTGCTCCCCAAGCAGCTGCCCACACCACTGAACACCGACTGGAGGGACGGCCTCTTGGGCCTCGCGGAAGAGCTCTGTGGGCCCGGCGCTGTGCCGGAAAATGGAGACCAAAGGAGCCCAGGCCCTGTCCAGCAGATCTCGGAGAGAAAATTTTTTTAATCTGAAGACATGCAGGAGTGAGTCTGTCCTCTTCATGTCTGAGACAGCGTAAAAAGGCTGGACTACAGAAATGAGACATGGACAAAGGTTCTCACAGTTCTGCTTTTATTAAAATTAAAGGAACATAAAGTATGGGAAACTAGAACGCGATTCCTGTTAGAAGAACACGTGAGGAACGGTTTGTTCAGCTAGCACTACAACGGATCGAGCACAGGACGAGAGTGCTGTAAGCCCACCGGCCCTGCCATCCGAGCAGAGAGGAGCAGACCAAGGACCTGCCTTATGCCACGCAGTGTACAAGGTGTCGGGGTCGAGTCTGCCAGCCTACGGACAACCACACGGACACGGCACCCACACACACATACACATTCAGTGTCTTGGATTTTCTTTCACAGAAGGTATTTTACACATCACACACAAATTAAACATGAAGTCCAAGGGTCCTTATTGCCACTGAAAAAAAGGGGGGAAATAATTTGAAATCTCACAACCAAAGGCAAGAACATAGCACGAGGGCAATCTGTTTCTACAAATGCCACAGTCCCAGGCATCGCTACCCTGGCTGATGCCATATCAAGTCACTAAGCCTTGCGACAAAGGCCACAGAGGGGCTATGAGGTTGTGCTTCTCCTCTGCCAAAGAGGCCTCGGACATGCCCAAGTGTCACAAGTGCTGCCCACTCTCCTGCTTGGTCAGTAGACACATAGCACAGCTGAACATGAGTGGCTTAGGGCTCTAAATAGTGCAAACATTAAAAAAAAAAAAAATACATTCCAACGCCTTGCTTCTCCAGGCAAAGAGAAGAACCCCAGCTAACTGAGTTTGCTCAGCTTCCCAACCTGATCCATCAAGGTGCACACGGGGAGCGTGGAGGCAATTCAGACGGCACCACCCCAGGAAAAATAAAGTTTTTTCACATGAGACTAAAGGACAGATAAATACTCAAAACAGGGCCAGGAGTGTAGACATAGCTCAAGAAATAAGTTGTAAGTGGAGAATAAGCAACTGCAAAGCACATGCTTAACACATTCTTTGCGAGGATCACGAAGAGTGGCCCCTCTTTTAAAGTTCACAGACAAGATGCTTCTGAAAGAGACATCATCCAGCAGCAAAAGCCTTGGCTGCTAGAAGCTTCAGAAAGACATGGAGATGGATAGGACATGGAGATCAGCCGGACCCAGGAAAGTCCCGGAATTGGTGCTGGAGGGCGGGCCTCTCCCTCAGGCTTCTCCATGCCACAGGGTGCGGGCTCTGAGCCTGGCCGTGAGTGCCGCCAGGAGACGGGCCAATAGCCTCACCCCCGCCTCAAATGGACTCCAAAAAGGACACAAGCGACATGGACGGTAAGTGCTCAGTCTGGCTTAATGTTAGTCCCTAAGCGATTCAAGAAAGACCTGTGATTGTGTTTTTCAGTAATCTCCCTTGAATATGGTGCAAGAAAGAAGACCGCAAGTCAAAAAAAGTCTCATTTAACCTGAAGCAACTGAGAAGTGAGTCTGAGGAGGGTGAGAAACAGAGGGAGGAGAGCTACAGGCGTGAACTATGTTTGTGAGTGAATGATGCATACATAGAACATAACATTTCATCATCACGGACAATAAAAAGCAATTCAAATATCCTGAAAAATTATTTTATAAAAAATAGCAACATTAAAATTTTAGCCCGAAAGCTATAGCTTCAGTTTTATAAAAAGGCAATCTTCAAAAGGATCTGGCTCAGGAATATACAAACATTAACAACGGATATCAAAGTAAGACAGCTCAAAAAGCATCTTAGGGGATATTGCAACTAGTTCGTCATGAAACAGAATTAGGTATTCTTATTGCATAGCAGAAAATGAGGTCACTTTCATTTGCCTGATTTGCAGCTTTTCAGATGGAGAGATGCCATTGGGTACTTTTGAGAAATAACTTTGGGATTCAGAGTCTGACTTCTCTGTTGTCCAAATCAGTATCCAAGTGGTGTCTAAGCTGCCTCTAACCTTGGGCCGCAATTCCATTTCATCACTGTGACCAGATTTCAGATACCCCATTGGCAAAGCTGCATTCACAAGCAGTTGAGGCCACCAGAATGGGGGAGGGGGGCGGTTCACCTACCACGTGGCCAGCACAGACTTGCCAATGTCTGCTGTGCCCACTGCCCACTGTGGAGAGAGAATCGTACCTGGTGATAAAGAGACAGTAGGTTCTGCACAGCATCTGCGGGCAGCTAGAGCACACTGGCTTTTTTGTGACAATGTACCAGTGTTCTCATCCCCGTGAGAAAGGACACATGAGGATGAAATGAGCACGGCCTCGGCAGCACTACCAGCAGAGTAGTGCTTCCTGGGAAGGAAGACGGGAGAGGTGGAGCCCAGAGCAGAAACCCCAAAGCGGATAACAGGCTGGCTGGCTCTCAGAGAGGGAGCGTTTCTGGGAAGATGACACACGAACGAGAGCCTCCCCCACATCAGCAGGAAAATTCAGCTTCCAGGTGTTGGGGGAGGGGAGGGGCTTTCACTTTTCATCTGAAATCAGGAGCTGTGTGACGCACGGTGCAGATCCCAACCCCCAGCTTCGTCCCGACACACACACACACACACACACACACACACACAGTGTGAGAGGGAGGAGAAACATCTGGAACAAAAACACATTCCATCAGCTTCTGATCCTGAAGCCGCAGTCGCGTCCGTGCCAGGTGAGAGCAGAGCGTCCAGCTCACAGCAAGGACCTCTTGATGATCCCTTTCTGAGCTGTTTTTCCAGGTCCACCAAAGCCGGCGTCCTCCAAATGTCTCACTGAAATAACTCCTGCTCAACATCAGGAGATGCTCCTCCTTCAGAAGAGTTGAGCGTTTAGTGCACAATAAATATACAGTAAATACACACAGCGGCCAACCCTCGGGGGAGAGGCCTGGGTTTCTATCAGGTGGGGAGAAGGCCAGTCTCCCGTAGAAGCTGCTTGAAGGAGCCCCGTTGGGTCAGAAGCCTGACATCAGAGTTCACAAAGCCCCCGGGCCCCTAAAGGTGGACCTTGACTTCAGGCAGGGTTACACCCCAGCCCCTGGCGTGAGACTGTTCTCCAGACACGAGACCGTCCCTCCTCAGGCTGGAAGTTCCAACACGGGCAACTAGCTAGTTTTGGAACAGCATTGCTTTAAGGTTCTATTTTCTTTTTAATGCAAATGACCCCATGTGCCCTCAAATACCCACCTCCAGATGCCGCGAGTTCTGTCAGTCATCACTTTTACCTAGGAATGAGCAAAGCTTTCATCAAGCTCCTCTCTTAAAATGCAGGTACCCCTGAGAGACATCTTACACCCAGGGCCTAGCACCACGTCCTCCCTTATGGGGGAAGCTGGGAGGGCTGGAGAGGGTTCCAGGCCCTGGAGTCGGGAAGAGCCCTGGGAAAGAAGACGAGGATGTCAGACACACTGGACCTTCGTCACAGACCGCAAGGGCCAGCCCCGGCCCAGACGTGCCTCCCAAGTCATCCGTGTCCGTCTGAAGCACGTGGGACACCGTCCAGGGCAGGGACAAACCATCTTCAGGTCTGGAAGGAGGGTGAGCTTTCACTCATCCCCCAAACCAGAACAGCTGTGAGAGTAAAATACGATGCTCTGAATAATCACACCCAGATAGGAGGCACAAACAGGGACTCTTCTATCCCAGGAAGAGCTAGACAGAGGGCGCTCTCTGGGACCGTTCCAGGCAGAGCCTGAAGCCTGACCGCTCTGTTTGGTCGTTTTTGTTTTTCATGTATTTTTTTTTTTAATCCAGTGTGTTACTCAATGCTTCTCTGAAGAGCTAGTTTTCCCAACGGAAGAGATACAAAGTCTCCCAAGCCTGGAATCCATGATGTCAAAGACCAGGAGCCCGGAGACCGGAGAACTTACAAGAGGCGAGCCCGAGGAAGAGCCGCGGCGGCCAAGGGGCTGGGGAACCTGTGGCTCCTAGTTCTAGCGCAAGGAGACCATGGGGAAGCTTCGCGAACACCCACTCTTCTGTGGACAGTGCCAGTGCCAGTGGTCTAGGCTGGTCTGGGGGCCTGGTCAGAGCACCGTCCCCTCACCCGTCACTTCCAGACGCTCCCAGTCTGACAGCTGCACTTCCAGGCAGCAGCAGCCTTAGTGGTCTCCAGGTCCCCAAGGAGCAAATCCAGAGGAGCAGTTCCTGCGGTTCGATTTTTAGCAAAGCAGAAGGACCAGTAGTACAGAAATGGAGCAGACGAGACCGCCCCCGGTTTAGTGAGACGTTACAATCTGCATGCACACACACACGCGCGCGCACACGCACACACAGGTCCCAGGTTCTCGGTTGTCCCTGTAGAAAGACCAAAAAACCCTCGAAGGTGCAGAGGACTGCCCAGGGCAGAGGACAAAACACCTCGAGGGAGCAGGAGGCGGGTCACCGTCTTCCCGCCCAGACGACTCTGCCAAGTCGGAGGAGGGTGGCTCTCGCTCCACTGCAGACTCCGGGAGCCAGTGGCATCCAGGCTTCTGGTGCCGCTGTTCTGAGTCACGGGAGGCACCCCTCCCTTCCTCCACCTGCTGGCAGGGGGAGTTGGGGTCACAAAGGCTTGTGAATCACAGCAACACCTAAGATGAAAAGGGGAGAAAGTTACCATCTCAGCTTCTCAAGGTTACTCAGAGTCTCACGGAGTTCATGAGTCCACAGCATCCTCAGCCACAGCCGAGGGAAATGGACACAGTTTGTAGCCAAATACTAAAGAGCCTGTGACGCAGGTCACCAGCAGCTGACTGACTCCTACTCCACCAGCCAAGTCCCCACAAGGCGTTTGAGCCCACGAGCACTGTCCCGCCACACCACAGGGGGGTGGTCTCACCAACATCATGACACAGTCTCACATTGCAGTGGCTCCCCACTCCAACCCCAGCACTCAGTCGAACCACACAGCACCCGCCCTGGAAACTCCGCTCTAGACCCGTATCACTTTAAGAGAAGTGACAAGTGATTCATGTCTCCTTTTAGAAGACACTGAAACGAACCAGGAAGACCCATGGACGGACTTCACAGCAATACGAACAGCTGAATCCCCCTCCTAGGGGGGGATTCTGCTACCAGTCAAGCTGCACCGCGGCTTCGAGGAAGTCCATGTACCTCGTTAGGCTCTGTTCCCGTGTTATTTAAAGTCATCTAACCGAAAGCCCTTTCCAATGCTAAATTCTAGACGTTTAAAC
Organism: Catagonus wagneri; assembly: GCA_004024745.2. Lineage (NCBI taxonomy): Eukaryota > Metazoa > Chordata > Mammalia > Artiodactyla > Tayassuidae > Catagonus > Catagonus wagneri. The sequence continues at coordinate 1,003,084 of PVHT020000128.1, forward strand.
ACAGACATCGGTATGCGCTACTGTCTTAGCCAAGTTGAACTATCCTCAACAGCTAACTTATGAGCCTAAAATCTTGCTTGTAATGGGCTGCAGCTATGTGGCAGATACTGTAGGCTGATTCATCCAACAACCCTTCTACTCGCCGCCCTCTGCTGTAGGGACCAGCAGGTTACGAGCTCAGCTTCCCCAGACTACCCTGCAGCTGGACATGTTATGTGACCCAGTCCTGGGCAACACGATTGTAAATGCAACTCTGCCAGTGCTGCAAGTTTGGCTTTCTCCCTTGTCCTGCCTGGAAGAAGGCTTGTGCAAGGTACAAGGAGCAACAGCTATTCATAAAGCTGGTAGAACAGCTGACTCTTCAATGACAGTCTGAGCCACCACAATAGCCCCAGACTCCTTTCTGCCTGGGACAAATACACTCCTTCCTTATTTAAGCAAGTACCTGTCAGTTTTTCTGATATCTGCAGCTGAATCAAATTCTAACCTGCAGGTAAGCTGTAACTGCGAGCCTTATTTTAACATATTTTCATGACCACCAAATATTTTGTCAGAAGATGAGACTGAGAGAACATTGGTAAAAGAAAGCCCAGGATACGCCAATGGTGAGACCCTGCTAACATGCATTTCACGTGAATTCCTGGACAAAGACGAAGACATAAAAGCTCAGAGGTGGGGAGAGCCTGAGTCCTCAAGCCCAGATGTGCTGCCTGACCTTGAGAACACCTTGCCTGCTCCTCAGGCTTCTCTTTCTCAAGGTAGCCTTTCTTTCAAAAGCGGGATCCTGTATTGCTTTGTATATAAACTTTCCCTTTTGATTATGAAAACATTTTCATCATTGAAAATTTGAAAAAAAAGCAGACTACCACCAAGAAAAATAACTTTAACCCTTTCATACAAAGAGAATCAGGACAGTATCATCTTTCTGGAAGAGTTCCTGGCTTGTAATAATAATCACCATCATCAACTGAGCAGTTTCTGGCAGGAAAGCATTGTGCTAAGAGCTTTCCGTGTATTATTACATTTCACTCTCGCAAGAGCCCTAAGAGGCTTGATATGACTTCATTCTCATTTTATAAATGAGAAAAAAGAGGTTCAGTCAGATTGAATGCCTTGCCCAGAGGCCCAGGGCTAGCGGCAGAGCTGGGACTCAAATTCAGATCTGACTCTAGTAGCTATTTCTGTTAGGCGGGGGCCATGCCCACATCCATGAACCAGGACTGCTCGACTGGTACATGCATTTTGTATGGTCCCTTTTTTTTTTTTAACCTAACAGTCTGTTCCATTTTCTCATGATATTAAAACCATTTCCACTGTATAAATATTCCAGTTTACTTAGCTCTCTCCCTCATGTCAGACATTAATTAGTTCTGAAGGGTTTTTTGCTACCATAAATACTGCTCCAATAAATAACTCTGTCCCTAAAGCTTTGCATTTCAAGCCATTTCCTTAGATTCTAAGATAACAGATTCTCTCAGTCAGTGGGTTTGGACACAAATGGCCCGTCTGCTTGTCTCCTTCCACCTGCTTGTGGAGTGGGTAAACGGTGAAGACACGGACATGAAACATTCAGCACAGATACAGGACTCTAACCACTCACACCTACGCCTCCCCCTCTCGTTAAGGCGCTCATGGAGCTGAGGGGGGCTCACTTGCTGGCCTCACTGCCTTGTTCTAGAAAATACTCTGCACTTTGCACTTCTGCTTCAAAAAGGAAATGACAGCACTGGTTTTAACAGTTAACCATGAGAAGAGAATCGCTCTAGGACCAAAAATGCCTCTAGAATCTTTCCTCTTCAGTTGACAAAAATCCTAAATGAGAAGAAAAAAAAAAGTAAAATAGGTTTATTACTTGAAGACTTGGGCTGACAGAATGCAACACGAGCCCCTTAGAGCTTGCACGGCATAATCTTCCTTGACACTGAAATCCAAACAAGATGGAAAGATGACCTTTCTAATGCAAAATGGAGTAAGAATACCACTGGAATCACGGTGATTATACAAGATAATCGTCGTAAAATACTGAGAATGGTGCCTGGCACATTGAATGTGCTCAAGAAACAAATACCAGCTCTGTTCCAGTTTCCGGAGAAGGGCACACAGGAGTCGAGCTACCTCACAGATACCTATGTTTGATCATCTCCCTAGAGATCCTCGACTTCAGCCCCACCAGCTCGGGTCCTCACCAGACAGACCACAGGCATCCCCACGAATAAGCCTCTGCATCAGTCTCATTCCTCGCTCCCTCCTCCAGCCTCTGGCTGAGAATGCTTTTTCCCCCAACCCCGAGCCAAGGGAGCACAGGGCACAGTCTTAGGACTCAAACCTGGGTCTGAACTCTGACTTGGGCATTCTGACCTATGGCATATGAAGGTTCCCAGGCTAGGGGTCTAATAGGAACTACAGTTGAGACCTACACCACAGTCACAGCAACACCAGATCCAAGCCATATCTGTGACCTTCACCACAGCTTACAGCAACACCAGATCCTCAACTGGTTAAGCCAGGCCAGGGATCAAACCCACTTCCTCACAGACACAATACTGGGTCCATCATCTGCTGGGGCACAACGGGAACGCCATACAACATGGACATTTTTTAGCTACATGGTCTTGGGCATATTACTTAAGATTCCATGTATAAAATGGAAGGACCTTGTTGAAAAGATGAGAGCACCTATATGCTCTATCCCTAACACACCGCTTTGTGGCACAAGGAGTGGGCACCCACAAAGGACAGCTTCCTGTGTGACTGTGACCCACCCTCAAAGTTTAATCAGGCTCCATATCCTCCAGGGAGTGTTCTCTGACTCTGTCAGTTCTCATGCGTCACGTCCCAATGCCTGTATAGTGCTTATCATTTAGAACTTACAGATACATCATCTTGTACTTCCCGGTTTTGTAGGCAGGTCTGAGCTGTCCAACTGCTGGAAAGCAAGAACTGTATCTTATTCTACCTAAGAGCCCGGCACAAAACAAATCAGGAAGGGCAATGAAATTCTAAAGCCTCTTAGGACAACTCAGATTAGTTGGAAGTGGCTCCCCGGAACACTGTATTAAGAAGATTTCTGAGTAGTTGGTATTCCACTGTATCTATGTACCACATCTTTTTAATCCATTCATCTGCAGATGGACATTTAGGTTGTTTCCATGTCTTGGCTGCTGTGAACATATGGACATATCTTTTTGAATTATAGTTTTGTCTGGATATATGCCCAGGAATGGGCTTGCTGGATTATATGGTAGTTCTTTATTTTTCTGAGGTACCTCTATACTGTTTTCCGTCGTGGTTGTACCAATTTACATTTCCACCAACAATGAAGGAGGATTATCTTTTCTCTACACCCTCTCCAGAATTTGTTATTTGTAGACTTATTAATGATGGCCATTATGACCAATGAGAGGTGGTACCTCCCTGTAGTTCTGATTTGCATTTCTCTAATAACTAGTGATGTTGAGCATTTTTTAATGTGCCTGTTGATTATCCATATGTCTTCTTTGAGAAATGTCCATTTAGGTCTCCTGCCCATTTTTCAACTGGGTTGTTTTTTTGCTGTGAGTAATACATATATTTTGAAGATTAAGCTCTTGTCAGTTGCATAATTGCAAAAATTTTCTCTGTAGGTTGTCTTTTTAGTTTTTTTTTTTTACGGTTTTCTTCGTTGTGTAAAAACTGGTAAGTTTGATTGGGTCCCACTGGTTTATTTTTGTTTTTATTTCTATTTCCTTGGGAGACTGACCTAAGATGTAGTACATATACACAATGGAATACTACCCAGCTATTAAAAAGAACAAAATAACGCCATTTGCAGCAACATAGATGGAACTAGAGATTCTCATACTAAGTGAAGTCAGAAAGAGAAAGACAAATACCAAATGATATCACCTATATGTGGAGTCTAAAATATGGGACAAATGAACATATTTACAGAAAAGAAACAAACTCATGCACATGGAAAACAGACTTGTGGTTCACAAGTGGGAGGGGGAGGGAGTGGGATGGATTGGGAGTTTCAGGTTAGTAGATGCAAACTATTGCATTTGGAGTGGATAAGCAATAAGGTCCTGCTGTATAGCACAGGGAACTATATCTAATCATGTGTGATGGAACATGCTGGAAGATAATATGAGTAAAAGAATGTACAAATACATGTATAACCAGGTCACTATGCTGTACAGCAGAAATTGACAACACTGTAAATTAACTATAATAAAAATTTTTTTTAAAAAAAGAATAATTTTTTTTAATTATTGTCGCTAGGGAAACAAATGCTAATTATGGGTGTATGTCGTGGGCAGAGAATGAAGGAGCGGTGACATGTGACAAGCATCTGCCATCCCTGGAGGAGGCACTGGGTCCCAAGATAAGCAGGTCTCCCCCCACCCCACCCAGGCTCCCAGCGTGGGGGTGGGGGTGGGGGTGGGTGGACACACTGACCTGCGTAGCTCCGCCCTGTGCTCATGTTGGTTGGCAGCAGTGTCCACTTGTCAGTGACAGGATTGTAGTACTCCACCGAAGCCAAGTTACAGGATCCATCGTCCCCTCCAACCACGTACAGGAGCCCATTCACTGCACAGACCCCTGAGAATGGAACAGGGGGCCACAGGAGGTGTTGCAGAGGGAGCACCAAGGGAGAGGACGAGGGACAAGTCTGGAGTGCCCTGGCGCCCTTCCGCCCCTTCGTGGTTGCACTGCAGGCAATCAGCTCTGTGGGCCTAAGTCTGCTCAGTGCATGAACGTACTGACACTAACCACTGGGCTCGAGGAGCCCCCTTCCTACAGGGTCACGCCTCTAACCGGCGAGCCTTTTCCCCGCGACACAGCCCCTGCCCTGTAAACACACAGAGCGTTGTGGGCACAGGACCCATCCCACTGGAGCACTGCCCACTGTGCACGCAGGCCTCCCAGGCCCAGTCTGAGCTACAGAAGAAGAAGACCGGGGAATTTCACGCCTGCTAATTAGACTCTGCTTGTTGGCTGTTCCCTGATAAACCCTATCTTATCCATGCTGTGTGATGCTATGGTTGTGTCTGCGATCCCTTCACACCGCTGGAGTCTAAATCCACATACAGTTTCCAGGTATGAGGTTTCCACCCATCCTGATCTCAGAGTTAGCTGGTCTGGGGGCAAGGTCTCACGCAGCAGGACCTCAAAAGTAGGAAAACGTCATTACTGGCCAACACGACTTCAAAAGGCTAGAATCCGACATGCCATATATTTTTTTCAAAATTAGATTCAAGGTTAATAATGCCCCAAAAGTAGTCATTAACAGTACCAGTAAACATACTCTCAAATGCTGGTGAGTATAAAACATACCACCTTTCTGGACAGTGTCAAAAGCCGTATGCTCCTTCTGACTAAAAAATTTCACTGCTGGCCTTTTATTCTAAAGAAATAAT